>APFE031140043.1:0-16819 GCA_000404065.3 Pinus taeda
GGAGGTGGAGGTGGAGGTGGTAGTTAAGGAGGTTGTGGTGGAGGTGGAGTTGGAGGAGGTGGTGGAAGAGGAAGAGGTGGAGGAGAATGTGGTGGAGGAGGTGGATGTGGAGGTGGAGATATGAATTTAATTTAAGATTCATGTCTTCACTTCAAATATTAAATTGTCACACTCTTCTCCACTATTGGAAATTAAAGCTACAGTCTCATGAATTCATAACATATCTCTTCACATACATAATATCCCACTATTAAATGATAAGTAATTCATTTAGGAATATTTACTCTATGCACAAATATAGTAATTCATGTACATGAAATTAATTTTACGTTTAGATTTGATATCTGGGCCAAGAATTCGAAGCGTTTATGAAGATCAGGGAGTGGAAAAAACTTATAGAAGGTGATGAACCACAAAATCCTAATGATGTTTGTGTATTTGACGCGAAGTAATTGGATAATTATTTTCTTATTAGAGAATTAATGCATAAGAAGGAAAAATAACTTGATGTCAATATTAAATGAGGGATTCACCAATAATTTACAAGATTTTATGTTTAAGAGAATGATTCACTAATATTTTACAAGATTTTACAATTCATTGAAGGATGCACCAATATTTTAAAATATTTTATATTTTAGTAGTAGATAATGACCATTAGTTTCTAGTAGAAATGGAAACAAGAAATCACATGAAGATAAGGAAAATAGGAATAGAAGAAGAGAAATCATGTAGCAAAGAACCAACAAAGTGTTACTTTATATTATATTCTCTTGAGTGTCCAGTCGACAAAGATTTAATGATACATAGATTTCCATATATATATATATATATATTATGTCGAGATAGTCCCAACAATTTAATTGTCAAAACCAATTTAGTCTATCTAACTTAGACTCTTGAATCGACTAGATAGTTGATCGACTTTATAATATTAATTGTAGAATTATTTTGGATGGTCAACTAACTCGACCAGCCCCTTCAACATATTCCCTACCCTTAATTGCTTCTTTGTGACAAAGAAGTGAAGATTTGGAGTTTTACAAAATTTGTACAAATTTGATACACCATAAATTAAAAAATGTAAATCCTTATAATGAAATAAAGTCTGTCCAAAATGGTGGTTAGATAATTAGCAGCTATAGTTTCGTGGTCATCAAGATCTTCTTGAATTATATCTGCAAGATTTAAGATGTGAATTCCTCTTCTTTTCCTTTCCCTGGCCAACTAATTGGAACATTCAACTTTAATTTCCTTAGTGTGATGTTGTTGTTGAGAAGAGAGACCACATCCTAAAATCTTAGATGAAAGGAATTGAATTTTTGTTGTCAAGAAGATGATCGAGATGTTTGTGCTTTTGCAGGTGCTCATGTTGAAGTCATAAGGAATGTTTTTGGATAAGTAGTTAGTGTAAGAACTTGGAGATGTTGATCAAATATAGAACACCTAATTCTCATGGTTAGACTTTGCTCTAGGTTGAGTTACTTGTCCGGAGCACAATTCTCAAATTAAAAATTATTGAGTTTATATCTCATCGCATGTGGGTGATAAACATATTGGGAAAATATTAAAAACATTGGGCTCCATGATATAATGTTTGTTCTAACTCTTCCTTTTCTTGGGAAAATTCTTGGTGAGACTTTTGAATTATAGTGGGTATTTTTTCATTCCCTTGAACTATCACTTTAGCTTGAAATTTATTTACATGAGTAGCTAGTTTCTCACTGCGGTCGACCAATTGTTGTACAAACTATTAGATTGCAATAAGTGGATCATCAATTCTGCTTGGATTGTTGATATTAAGTTTTTCTATTTCTGGGTTCTAACATTCTAACTAAATATGCGTTTGTTGTTGTTGTCTTGGCTAAATCTTACTACTATGCAACATCGTTATTTTAAATTTTTTCTTTGTTGCTCTCATAGAATTTTCTAGGGTTTCAAATATTTTTTTATCTCAAGCATGTCTTAGGTCATGTTTCTTACTAGATGTTTATTTTATCCTTTATTTATTTATGGATCTCAAGTGTTGGTTGTATTTGACTCTACTAGAGGAACTTGTTTGTCACTTGTAGGTAAGGTTGAGGTAACATCTCTTTGTAAATTAATTTCCTCTACAATTTACTTTAATATATCTTCTGACATAATATTCTTGTATGGTACTTCCTAATTATAATCACGCTTGGATGACATTTTATCTGGATAAAACTTTTGTTCAACAATTGTTGCGGCAGTCATACATGGTGAATTAGAAGTCAATTTGATGTCTAGCGCTTGTTTTTTTTTTCTCATTGCATTCAATCAACTTTCCTCAATTATATGTTTGTGTTGAAATTCCATTTTCTATGTTAAATTTGGTTGAAGTGAATAGTTGATGTTACTTATTTTATGGTATACCATCATTTTCTATCCTTTTATTTCAATGATTAGATCTTTGACATGTCCAAGTTACTAGAAGGTGTCTTGTCCAATAGACGATGCTAAGAATTGTTGCAATTCTATGCTTTGTTATTTTACCCTTTTCTTGGGTATTCTCCAACCATTCTCGTAAAATTGAGTCTAAATTATGTAGGTATTATGGGCCTTGTAGTTAAATACCCATAAAAATTTCTTCTCAATTGGTATTATATGTTGATGTCTAAATCAATATCGAACACTGTGAGCTTAACTTGCAATCTACTTAGGAGACTCTATGATAGGTAGTTCAATGTAGAATTCAAATGGCCTTGTGTATACATTTTATTTCCTTTCTTATTATTTTTTAGTTTCTAAAAAGGGTATAATTATACCCCCCGACCCTTCTCAAGCTTGTGGTGGAATTGGGAAAATTTTATTAGCCTATTGACTTAGTTCTATAAACATATGGTCAATTGCAGTGTAATAGTAAATCTCTTATGGATCTATATATAAATATTTTATTGAGATTTAATAGCTTGGGAAGTACTTGGAGCCCTAGCAATGGGTGTTTGGATGAAGAAGCACAACAAAAGTGATGTGGGATTGGAACCCAAGCTTGGTGTTTTGCACCTAAATGAATAGGGAAAAGACAGTTGGAACTTGAGAGATTTTAAATGTGGAGGTGCTAGAGGACACCTAAAGGATAAAAGGGTAGCGAAAGTCACTCAAAATAGATATTAGCTTTTATATGTGGTTGGTGGTTAATTTGTCTGGTTGGGGCAGGTCAACTTGGGCTAAATTATGCCCCAAGGAAAAATTCACAGAGCCACGTGTGTTCATATAAATAGAAGTTAATTTTTAGAGGTTTAGAGCACATCCAAAGTGAGAATTAAATTAGGTATACCCTTGTATAGATATTGAGCTTGAGGATGAGGTGGTGGAGAAGGTAAAGGTGGTGGAGGTGGTGGAGGAGGAGGAGGAGGTGGAGGTGATGGAGGAGGAGGTGACAGATGTAGAGGTGGAGGTGTTGGAGGAGGTGGAGGCAGAGGTGGTGGATGAGGTGTAGTTGGAGGAAGAGTAGGTGAAGGAGGAGGACAAGGTAGAAGTGGTGGAGAAGGTAGAGGTGGTGGATAAGGTTTAAACCACCTAATTTTTACTAGGTAGTTTAAACCTTTAGGTATATTCATATAAATAATTAATTTAAATCTGGATAATTTAAATTTATTTATTGGTGATTTTCTTTTAATCCTCTAGGTTAATTTAACAATTAGATATTCAATTAACTTAATATTATTTTCTTATTCTACTATTTATATTTTTATGTATTTATTAAATAGTTAATACCTTTTGCTAACTAACTATTAACTTAAGAACCAATTAAAATTACTTTATATATTTATATATAAATATATAATTTATACATACATACATACATACATACATACATTTATTTATTTAATTATTTGTTTATACACATATTTATAAATTAAAGGTGAAGTCACTTAATATAACTAACTTCCATTTTAATTTATTAATTAACTTATTTTTATGACCCTGGTCCAACTAATTGATCCCCAGTGAAATTTAGCTATTGGTCAGTTAGCCATTGGAGCCTCTGACTATTTAACATGTAAAGCTACATCTCATTCTTCAACTTGTCCTAACAATGAACCACACGGGATGGTTCGAAACACATCGACAAATGAAATATCATATGATTTACGCTAAAAAGTTTATCGTAAACTATATATAGGTTATTAAATAAAAGATATAATAAATTAGGTCGACCATTATCCTATTAGTTTTCCATTTATTTAGTTATTTATTATTATTATTATTATTAGTATTTAATTAATTAGCTAACTAATAAGTTAAATGGATAAATTAATTAATTAATTTTATTATTTATTGAATTAATTATTGTGTTTATTATTATATAAAATTATTTTATTTAAATAATATGTTTAATTAATTTCAATTTGTTTAATTAATATTATTTAACTAGGTAAGTTTAAAGGGATAAATTAAATTAATTAATTTTATGATTTATTGATTTAATTAATTATGTTATTAATTATGTAACTTTTTTTTTTATAAATTTGTTTAATTAATTCATTAATTTGTTTAACTAATTCACTAATTTGTTTGATCAATTAATTAAGGGAATATATTAATTAATTAATTTTATTATTTATTATTTATTAATATGTCTATTATTTTAACTTTATGTATTTATTTCTTTGTTTAATTATTAATTTATTTTATTTGATTAATTTGTTTTATTTGATTAATTAATTAATTTCATTAATTAATCCTTACAAATTTGGTGAGTTATTTTGCTATAATATCATCTATAATTCCTAGAGTTAATTTGTAATTCTTTAGATTTGAGTAATCATGATTACATGCATTTTTTTAGTTATATATTAATATTATCAAATGATTATATGTGAAGTACTCAATTACTAATTTATGTTTATATTTGTTAATTGTTTTAGTGTTTATGGAGGATGTTATATAATTGATGTTTTTGTTATTTATTATACTATTTTTTTAAGAGGGGGGGAATAGGTTATTTTAAAGGACATGACTTAATTATTGATTTTTTAATATTTCAAGTAAAGGTTTATAGGTGTTTCTTAGTTTTAATCCACCACCCCGGTTCAAGTTGTTCTTCATTTTTTCTATTTCAATGGCTTCTTCGATTTTCCTTTTAAGATAGTGGTCGCGTTTTTTAACCAGTTTGAATTCTTCCATGTAGATGTAATGAGAGTAATAGTGAACATGTTTTGCTAAGGCCAATTTTGAGTTCCTTTCTCTGCTTAAGACGACGATGTGTTATTTAATTCTAATATTAAAAGACCTACATGTTTCACCTATGTATTTCTTACCACATGAGCAAGGAATCACATAAACACCTTTTTGAAGGTTAGGGTTTATGGGATCCTTGACTAAGTTGAATAATTGTCTGATTGTGTAGATTTTCTCCTTAAATATTTTTGTATATTTCTTTATGTATCACTGTAATATGTTCCCAATGGCTTCTATCACTTTATGGGGCCAAAAATGTAGTGGTAGATTATACAATCTAACCCAAACCGACATTCTAGATACCACCATTATATGGCCATCAAAATCTAAGAACCAAGGCGTGACAAAAAGTCCCACAGAGGCCCAAAACCATGGAGCCTCTTGCAACATATATTCAAAATCCTCTCACATTGCAAATTTTACTATGAAAAAACCCCTTGAAAAAAATCTGAATCTCACAATTTATTGTCCAATTTGTGAATATCCAATGGAAGAGATCCACTTTTGTTAGCCAAAAACTGTTGAATCTCGATGGTACTAGTTGAAATTCATATGTGGTACACAAATCATTTGTTATGGTAGATCTATAGTCATTACTGGGATTTGGTTTAGTTGTTCCACTATGTAGGGGATGGGTATATTGTGTGTCTAATATGGTATTGTTGAGGCAACAAATTTTCCTTTGAGGATATCTATGAATGAAAAGCCTCCATTAACTTTCCCTTGATTTGATTTCTTTCCTTTAGGAATAATAGATCTAGACATTCCCTATATGCCCTTTGAATTTCTTGGTCGAGGTGATCCTCCCCGAAGCCTCATGTTCAATACGATGGTGGATGATAGGAGGATGTTATAATATTGTAACATCACATCATATTGCATGGATTTTCCACCAAATATTAGACTTTTTAGGATCATGAGGATACCCAAAGTGTGCATGATCTTGTGCTATAATTGTTTGAATTGATCTGTGGCCCAAACCCAAGATTTTCCATCTGGGGATTTGATAAAAATATTGGAAGGCTACCAAATTGAGAGCCCATAATTGAGAGTCACATAGATTTGAAGTCTAATCAATGGATAATAGTTGAGCTACAAAGAGTGAGAGGGATTTTTGTGGCAATATTGACTTCATAAGCGATGGTCAAACCACCGAGCTCACCCACTTTGATGGAGGAAGATTCTGATCTGGCAAAAAGTGAAGAAAACTCTCTAGATCTAATGCTACTACTCCATTTTGACAACCTATTGTGATCAGGGGATTGAGAATAACCAGGTTCAAGATATTTAACAACAAATCTATAAACTGAAGTGTTTGGGGTGGAATATTCACTTCTGTAGCCAAAAATTTTCCTTCAGATCTGACCGATATTTCTCTTGTGACTAAGAGCAAAAGGTTATAATATTTCTGCTCTAGAGTCACCTTAACCCTACATAGGTCCATTCCCAACTCATGAGTGTGACACCCTTTTCTTCCTTCTATGCCATCATGTACATACGGGGTGAGCATATACTCTGCACAATAGCCTAGTGAATGATACTACCAACAACCGACGCTATCAGACTCCATCCCCGCATAGGTGATCAAAACTAATATTCACTCCATTCAAAAACTTCATTATTATACCTGTGAGTGGTGAGATCATGCCCTAGTGATGATAAAAAAGGTGGATTTGATGTCTAAAGAGACCCGACCACATAAGGAAAGAAAAAAGACAGAGAAACCCTAGCCATCACACCGAACTCGTCCTCTTGACATTGTTCCCTTATCAATCTTTAATTTGATTTTTTCATTAATATATTCTTATCGTACATTTTAATCAATTTTTTTATTTAATTCAATCATCGTGAGTTCATAATTAGTGTATTAGTTAATTGTTCTTTTACGGTACAAAATGGATCGAGTTTATAACTTATTAAATCTATTTAGTATAAAAGAAAAAAATCACAAATATTTTTAGTCAATAAATTTTATAGATACAAATGACCACGATAATACCACAAGTAACAATGACTATGAATTTTCCTTGTAAGAATCATCACCAATTTTTGTATGTTTGAAAATCACAAGTTTTCATGATTGCTTTTAATCAAGATATACTTTTCAACAAATACATATAATCACAATATCAGAGGTGACTATGAACATGAATATTCTTTTAACCACAATCATTCAATTTAAAATTAAAAATATATCAAATGGCACTAATGATCGATGATAAATACAAACAAAATAAACATAAACTTTAAAAAATAATTTTAAAATTGATGTTTTTTTATGACAGAATTTTAAATGTATGTGGTTTTATTTGATGCTATGTATTTCTTTGTTGCACCTTTGTTTGTTTGTTTGTGTATAATATTTTAACACATGTGATGTCATAGACAATAATTACTTTTAGAATGCGTAGAATCTATATATTAACTTATTAATATTTAATTTGTTGTTTAATTTAATAAAATATTATTTTTTCAACATCATGAATGAATTTGAAGTTTTGTAAGCACCAATATTTAATGCACAATTATTTATAAATGTTTTTAATTAATATGATTTTTATAATTACTTACACATGTTTTATGATTATAGAATTTTAAATGTTTGTGTTTTTATTTTATGAAATGTATGTGTTTCTTTGTTTATGCCCTTGTTTGTGTATAATTTTAAAACACAAGAAAGGCTTTTATTAGAATATCCCATATGGAAGGTCATTGCCCAAATTTCCTATTGACTTCATACCTTTATGATGATTTTACACATATAAAATATAATATGCAAGAATTACAGTCCCAATTAATTGAATGTGTATTAAACTATATATGTTCAAATTAGCATTTAGTTTAAAAAAATTTCATTCATTTTTGCAAATGACCATAACATCATGAATGGCTATGGATTTTTTTAAGTATCATTATTCAATTCATCTTTGGGAAGTATTTTTAATCAATATATATTGATAATTAGTTACAAAGCCATGTTTTCTGATGATATAATTTTAGATGTTTCTGTTTTTATTTTATGTAATGTATTGGTTTGTTTGTTTGTGTTTGTACTTCTATAGATTATTGAACACAAAAAAACATTTATTAGAATAACTTGATACAAATAACCTATATGATCGAATGCAAGAATTACACTTCAAATGAATTGAATGCTTGCATAGCTTATCTATGCTCAATTTAGTAAAAGTTCACTTATTTTTGTAAATGACCATGACATCATGAATGAAAATGTATTTTGTTTTGTAACCACCACTATTCAAATGATGTGTCTTTTAAAAATCACATGTTATTTTTTTAATCAATATATTATAAATAATTACAATTTTATGTTTTATATGATAGATTCAAATGTTGTCATATAGCTAATTTTGTGTATAAGTTGTGTTTTTGCACATTATATAATGGTTTACCATGCCATAAGCTTTATATAACAATTACACTTTAAATTAATTGAATTTGGGTATTAAATTATTTTATGTGTAAATTTATGTGCAAATTGATATTCAATTTAATAACATCCCTTTTATTTCTACAAATGATCATAACATCTACTAATTAATATATATTTCGATAATGAGAGTAACTATGACATCACAAATGATTATGACAATAAACATTTTGCAAGGACAACTACTCAATACATATAAAAACCTTTACCAAAAAAACATTTATCATAATTTGCAAGAAATTATATACTTTAGAAATCAATTAGCTAGAAATTGATGTTTTATAATGATAGAATTTTAAAATTTGCTTTTTAATTTTTAGTATGGCTTTATTTGTTGTGTTATTTTTTTCCTTTTTATGTCATGAGTTTACGCATACATAATATCATATGAAAAGGAGGAAAAAGTTGAATCTTGTATTTTAACTCACTTATGTTCAATTTATTTTGTTTAAAAATATTTTAATCAAAATATATTTCAAAAATACAAATCTGGAGTTGAATTTTTATGGTTAGATTTATATTTGTGTTTAATTTAATAAATTGTTTTTCAAAGTAAACATAAAATTATTTTAAAAAATATACAACTTTATTTTTTAAACATGTTAAGGATTCCTTGGTCAATTTATATTATGACCTTTTTAATTGAATATGCCCCTAACAAGTCAAAATGGGTCAAGTGATGTGGCATATGACAGTGTAAATATTTATTTTTATTAATATAAAAGAAAATTTGGCTTTCTATGTTATGATTCGTGAAAAACTATTAAAGGCTTAAATGTGATTAGACTTCTAATTCACACGGAAAGAGTTATGCCCAAAAAGAAGAAAGATAAAAAAAAAATGGTAAAATAAAAAAATTCTCCTTTTTGCTAGAGTTGAATTGTTAGTTTTGCAGACCACCAAGAAAACACATGACACAAAATAAAAATGTCATGGGTGAAACTCACTTAAAAGGATTGTTGGAGATAAAAGGGGTTGGATAAAATATAATGGTATATTGGGAAAGAATGATTGTACTCATACCGGCAAAGTAGCAAGATGTTGCTAAGGGTCAAGGAAATGTAAATTGGAAGTGTACTACTATTTTATATCCTTAGAAGTATGAGTTAGAGCTTTAGGGGAACTACTTAGAAACATAGTTATTTTTTTGAGGAATGCAATAGCGTTTAATTTATTTCAACAAGAAAATCTTAGATAATTATATTTTGAAAAAGAATACACTTGAATGTGCACAAAGATGCAAAAGGAGATTATATATAATAAATTAAATAAGCTTGTTTGGATGGATAAATATATAAACATGCACAAAGAAATAATACACTTGAATGTGTAAAATATGCAAATGGATATTATATAAAAAAATTAAACAATCTTGTTTGGATGGATAAATATATAAAGAGGCACAATAACCCTTATTCACCACTAAAAATATAGTTTCTTGTAAGATACTATAGAAAATAACTATTGCAGGTAAGAAAAATAAATTTCTACATAGTTTAACTTGTGGAAAAATAAATGTATACTTAGTTTAGCTTTATATAGGTCAAAAGATTGCAATCATATCAATTGGCCATGGAACAAGAAGCCTTGGGTAAATTAATACTAGGACCTAAAGGACAACCTTCTCAAACTCCCATGACAAGGGTTCAACACTCATCTTTCCTAATTTACGTATTCTCTTCTTCAAAGAAAATGATAGTAATAGTAAATTATATACAATCATTATGCAGAAACAAAATATATAGAGTTGACATGAATGTCTAATGTGTACTCATGGAATATAAATAGAATAAATATTATAGTATTGTAAACTTTTGATGGAATCACTTCATTACACACAATAGGAAGTAAATAGACTGTATAAATTGTTCTTATGAATAAAAAGAAATATTTACATTGTTGGGGCTATAAGACAGCCAAAACTATTTTCTCACAATTAAATATTCTCATTAACAAAGAGAGGGTAAATCCATTGTATTTAAATAAATATAAATGCATTGTTTTGAGTGTCAGGCATTTTGGGGAAAGCCCTAGCTAGATATGGGTTTTATTTAAACTCAAAAAACATTAATTTCCTTGTGTCCATCATCAAGAGAAAATCTTAACTCGCATTGAAACCCTGTAAAAAATAAGCGTTGGATAAGTAGGCCAAAGCGTAGGCGAAAAAACTTGCATGAATTTTGACCCTAAAACAATGTCACAAGTTAACCCAAGTTTATTGTAGAATAACCTACACACACAATAAAGGGATTCCTTAGTTTGGATTGGAACCACTCTAAGTTAATGAGGCAAAGAACGTTATAGAGCGTTTTGAGATAAGTAGAGTCTAACTATAGTAATATAGATATCATCCTTCAATTCAATACTTTGTTGTAAAGGGAATAACATTAGTATTGTACATATATGCTTGTACAAATAAAAATTATATTGAGATGAGAATCAAGT
Source organism: Pinus taeda (assembly GCA_000404065.3). NCBI lineage: Eukaryota > Viridiplantae > Streptophyta > Pinopsida > Pinales > Pinaceae > Pinus > Pinus taeda. The sequence goes on from APFE031140043.1 coordinate 11,102, forward strand.
CACAGTTTAATCATAGATTGAAAATATTGGAAAGATTGTATAATATTGGAAGCATCTCCATGTATGAAGGGTAGTTCATTTTGAAATCATTAAGGAAAAATAGAAATTGTGCTGAAATGATATGAGGGAACCATGACCAAAATATGAGACATTGCACCACAAAATTAGAAGTAAAATCTTACAATAATATATACAATATGCAAGAATGTCTATACTATAAAAGACATAAGTGAATGTAGAGGAACCAAAGACCTTGTGATGGATTATCGAAGGATCTCATCCATACCACATTTTATCAGGAGTCTTTTTCTAAGAGTGTGAGATGCACATAAGTATTTCACATACAAAGCACATAAAGTCACATCATCCCCAAACATCAATGTTATGTTTTTCAAAAACCGCATTGAGTGAACTATATTTAATATAGTAATGTTCATTCTTTCAATTACATAGTTTTGTTGAGAATTCTATGGAACTATGGTTTGAGATTGAATCCCATGTTTGCAGAGATATTTTTCATATTCATTAGAGTACATTATCTTCCATTAACAATATGAAGAGAGCCAATATGTGATTACACTCCATATCCAATCCATACATGAAAATCCATAAAAGTTTTAAAAGCTTGAGATTTACTTTCCAATAAGTACACCCAATATAATCCAGTGTAATCAGCAACACAATTCTTCATACATTTATTTTCATTAGCATAAGGAAAATGCATAGGACCACAAAAATTAAAATATATATGTCCAACTTTTCTACATGAATAAAGGGGCCTTCCTAGTGAATGTGAACAAGGAACAATAGATTTCTTATAGTATTAGCGAATGTGAACAAGGAGAAATTTATCCCAACAATAATATGAGATGAATAAGAAGTTAAAAATGATTATGCATAGCTATAGACACATAAAAATAAGGAAGTCGTAAATCACACATATATTTAGTACGGTACTCAATTAACATATTTAATGCTTAAAGTAATTATGTATAACAAAGGAAATGTGTTGAGTTCTCATTCCTTCATAAGTAAATCACCCTTGAAGAGGAAGGGGCATGACTAAGTAAAGTGAAAAATGAGAAAATATTGATGGATAGTCTATGAGCTCTTGGTAGAATAAACAATATTCCATTGTAAATAAGCCAGATAACTTTCCACGTAGTAGAGAAATTTTTTCAGTGTAACATTTAGAGTGGGTTAATATTCCATGGTTTTTCAAAATAAAAATTAAAAAATAGTTGTCAATTTTGTCACATTTTTTTAATTTATTTGCCCAAATTTTATACTTTAAAATTATTTTAATTAAAAATCATTAGAAATCTCAATATTTTTACGACAATAACATTAAACATTTTACACTATAAATATTAGGGAGTATTAATATTAGACAAGCTTTATAAGCTTTAAAATAAATTTACATCCTTGAAATATTTTGCTACTAAACAGAACCCTTCGAGAAGAAACAAAAAACATGGTGCAATTGTGGAAAATATATAAAAGAATTAAGTGAGTAAAAGAGAACAATAACACAAGAAATTTTTGAATAAAACAAACATATGGCGAATAAGTAATGAGGAATAAAGTTGTGGGTCATTTAATGTTTGCATGTTGAGAGCCTTAGTACTTATGAAAATTGTCAATATGAAGGGTGTGTACATCTCATGATATTTTTCCCTTGAAATGATGAAAGACAATTTAAGATGCTTAAATATAATTATATCACAATTTAGTGAAAGAAATAATGGATGCTTCTTTTATTTCATTAATTTTTTTTATGCATGTCCAAGTTTATTTCACCTTCATGGCTTCTATTGATCACAAGGAGAAGTGAAGGAATTTTTAATTTTACATAGATAATAAAAATGTGAACATTTTTAGTAGAAGAGTTGTAGTAGGAGGTGATGTAGGTGTTACATATCCTAAACAATGTGTGTTGTTGAACCATTATATTCTTCTTAATGAAAAGTGTTACCTTTCCCATTGAGTGTATATCTATTTTATTAGATTTCCATATATTTTAATGTCTTTCCTAAAATATATTTATTAATTTATCAATAACCATAAAAAAAATTATGTTTTTATATTTTAATATCATTCTCTTCCAAATCATATGGAAGGTGTCTTGATATCTCACACTCATTCGAAGGGGGATTTTCATGAACAATGAGGTTACAAAAACATTAATATGTGCATAATCCTTTAAATTCCCTTCCTAAAGAAATAAATGGGAATGCATTTGAGATTTGCATAATTGTAATAAAAAAATACCTTATAGACTATATGTTGTAAAATGGAAGTCAGTGAAAGCAATTGCATTGAATCGACAACGCCTTAGATTTCAATACAAAGCACCAAAACAGAAAAATATACATATTAAAAAAATCATATTACAAATATATCTATACATACATACATACATACATACATATACATATACATATACATATACATATACATATATACATATACATATATTAGTGATTAAAAAAATGGGAATACATAATTTACAAATCTGAAATACATATAAATAAATTTGGAAAACATATTTATGATTCCTTAATTTTGTTATGTTGATAATATGTATACTTTATAATAGGACTTCTATAATTTTGATTTAATTATCAATAATCAATAGGTTGAAGCTAGAGATTCAATAATAAATAATTAATATTTTTAATATCAGTCAATAATATAAGGTTGAGATTTATTTAAAATGTTGCTATAATCTCTATTTGTTCTCAATTTAGTTAAAACAATTGTTTCAAAAATAATTTAAAATATATTATATATAGAATATATTGACTATAAAATGATCTTTTGCTTTTATTATAACTATTGTGACCATATAATTAAATGGATTGAAAATTTCTATATCCATCAATCTATGATAAGAAGAAAAACACTAACCCCATTATACATATTGCATTAACCAGATTAAAATTTCATGAAAGTTAACTAAACTATATCTTTATTATTATTATTATTATTATTGGAGTTATATAATATATAAAAATATATAATGTACAAAAATATATAATATTTAAAAATATATGATATATAAAAATATATAATATATAAAAATATGTTTGTCCATGCACATTCACCACACTATTATTACGGAAACATTTCTTCTTACATTACCATGGCTTATAAATACCAAATTCCCAATATGTTGTGTTGATATGCCATTTTCTTGAACTAAATAATTTGAGATAATTTAATTAATAGGGTATATCATTGATATGTCAATATTACCATGATATTCCAACATATTCCATGGGGTTGAAATATCTACGATGAATCTAATAATTAAATTATAAGTATGGAATAGATATTCTTACTATAGCATAATTATAGGGATATCTATTTTGGAAATTATTTCCAATTTAAGTTAAAAGAAAATATTAACATTAAATTAAGACAAACTAGAGAAGCCATATAAATTAAATGGATCAATCTACAAAGAAAATTCAATGCAGGTAACCATCAAAATGGGTACCCAATTATTCCTATCACATTTCATAGATTAAAATAACAATAAAAATTAACTAAATTATAACTTTATTATAAATTATATTGTGGCTATTTATTAAAAATAATAATTACATGCATATTTCAACAACAACAAAAAATCTTAGTGGAATATTTTAGCGGCAAAATATGTAAATATTACTATGAATGTTCCAACATATTCCATGGGGTTTAAATATATTCCTTAAGCCTAATAATTACCTTATAACTATGGCGATTAGCATAATTACATGAATATATAACGTGTGGTTGACCGACTTATGTACTAATTGTTGGAATAACAATCATTTAGCTATATAAGAATCATCATCATTGATTAGATAACAAGGAATTCTAAACATAATGCCAATAATTCTTTATTAGAAGCATAACATGCTCTCCCCCTCAACCTGTTCCACCTGTTCACTGTCATATTTGATCATGCATATATCAGCAAGAAGTATCAAAGCACCATGATCAATAAGATATACATAAAGTTAACTTGTGAGGATCAAAAGAATTTCTAAATAACATATTATGAGTACCAACACATTTCCACGCATCATCAGCAAAATGTAACAATCATTAAACAGAATAAATAATTGATTGAACCATATCAGACCCTGTTTCCTGAGTTTGTCCTGCTGCTTTTCCTCAAACTAACATATACGCGACTATGCAATGTTGAACTCACATATATATGCTACTTATCTTTATGAAACTTGTATATGAGATTTAGAACAATGAGGTTCCACACTTTCAGCTCCCCCTGAGTCTATTATGTTTGTACACTGTGCCATGCCACATTTTTCTGACTATACTTCCTTCTTCTTCCATATCTTCGAGTGTGATGATGATTTCTCCTTTTGGTATGGTGCCCAAAGTTTTCTCCTGCATTCCTTTGCTATATGTCCAAGCTTGCTACATGCATAACATCTTACATGTTTCATATTTCTTCTATAGCAGTCAATGGCTTTGTGACCAAACATATTGTAAGAAAAAAAATATCCTTAAAGTACCTGCAAGCTGATGATCTTTCTATGTGATGGCCTTGAACCATTCTCCTTTCGCATCTCGCAACAACATGTCAAAGATTGTGTCTTATAAAGCATTCAATATTATTCATTTGGGGAAATGACCGACTATCACTTGCATAGTTATGAGTGAAATATTTTCTTTGTAGAATTTCTTTCCTTGGTTGTAGCTGGAGTTGACCTCTAATTTCCTTGTTGAGCATTTTAGGTTTCACATTAGAGTTCCTTGCCTTATCTTGTGAGCTAGATTCACCTTCAACAGATTCATGAAAATCAAGACCAGTTTTGATGGCAGGAGACCTTTGACTACTAATAGTATCATACAAGATCTCAGCACTATATTGAAATTGTAAGAGCTTATCCCTTTTTTCTAGTTTATCTTTTAGAATATTTATCTCAACGTGATGTTGCTCTTCCTTTTCAAGATATTTCTTCTTCATGATTCCTTCAACTTTTCTTCCTTCTTCCATCTGATGCCTTAATTCAAGAATTTCTTTTTCTTGTTTTTCAAGAGCTTGGATAGTTCTTTATTCTTCTTATTTGATTTTTCAATATCTCCTTTTAGTGAGAGGATCTTAGCTTCAAGACTTTCATAGTAATTGGATCTATCTCTGAGTGTCTTGATTGTTGTGCTCCTTTCATTTACTTCATTTCTTAACGATGTCACTTCATCCTGTAGCTTTTGACATTGATCTTCCTTTTCCTTGAATTGCTTCCTCTAGCTGAGCTTTTAGTTTGGTAGTTTCTTCTTTGAAGGTGCATTCCTTTTTGTCCAATAGGTCTTAGTATTCTCTAATTTTGTCTATAAGCCTTTTAAATTCTGCCTCTATTTGATATCTTTCTTCCTCATCCATAAGAGCTAATTCAGTTGTTTCACTATCACTTTTATCATATTCAAACGGATGGAGAAATGTATCACCAACCAATAACAAATTCATACCTGATAGTTGTGTTTCTTATTCATCTCCATTCTGAGGTGATTCTGAATCTGAAGAGTTTCTTCCACATAATCCCCAATAGATTCTCCTACTATTATAGTTCCTTTGAGCTTCAATGTTTTGAAGCATCTTAAAGATAGGGAATTATTTTTTCTCTAAATATACTAGCAAACATAAGAAAGAATTGTAGAAGTGATACTATTTTTTCTGAATTTAACTATTTAAAATAAGTA
>APFE031140049.1:0-14441 GCA_000404065.3 Pinus taeda
TGTGGTCCTTCATTGATATCAAGATAATCTCTTTTTTGCAATAGTCTTCTTGAGCTATGGTGAATAACATTTAGCTAAAGAGGAGATAATTGGAAGTGTTGTACCTCAACATTGTAAGTGGGTTGAGATACTTCAATGTGTGGGGTTTGGAAATGATGGTACAAATAGTTGAGTGGGAGTGTATATTTGAGATGGATGTGGTTAGGATTGTGGCTATGGTGGAGGTGGATTGTAGGGATTACATGGAGTTGGGTACAGAGAATATTGAGGAAAATATTGATGATATTGTGGATGGCTCCCATAAGTTCCTCACCAACCTTGTTTCCAAGATTGGTTTTGGGGTTGATATGACCAATGTTGCCAAGGAAAGGGTTTGTTCCAATTACTTTGAGATGAATGAGCATAATCTTGAGATTTGCATCATGTCAGGTTGAATAGGCTCCCATGGTCATCTTGGAGCTACATAGCATAGTTTCATTGGCAATTGACTTGCTCCATTGTCCCCTTGGTGAACGTCCTTCAACCATGGTACTGAGGAGCAACATTTAACATCATGTGATTCTTCATGGACAACATGAATATGAACATCTTCCTTTTGCTCATTTTGTATGCTTAACATTTCTACTTATTCACTTAAATTTCTAAGTTTTTTTTTTTAAAGTTATCAAGAAAATTTCAAAGTTTAGGTTGACTTACTAATATTAATGCTGATTTACTTTCTCTTTCCCTTCCTCTTGATATGTGTTTGAATTTTTCACAAATTTCTTCAAATGATAGTTGGTATACATCACCTCTACTTGTGAGATCCAGAATATCAATCCACTCATCCATAATTGTTCTAAGTAAGATGGTTTTTAGTGTGTCGGATACTAAATGATGTAGTTTTTCCCTCTTAACATTATACATGAACCTCTCTATTATATCCTCAAGGCTCTCATCCTCTTTTTGATTCATTCTAAATATTTCTTCTTTAAGATCATGATCTTTATATTTTTCTAGAAATACCTTTTCCATATCATTCCATGATCTTATTGAATTATTCCCTAAAATCATGAACCATTTAAGAGCTCTATCCTTCAATGTTTCTGGAAACAGTCTCAGTTTTTGAGTTTTTAATAAGTAACCATAAGATATACAGGCAATTTAAAATTCAAAGAGAAAGGTTTCCAGATCCTCTAACCTTATATCATGAAAGTTTGGAAGAAAAGATGGATGGATGTTCTTCATGTGCACACGACCATCAGTATCTTGAATGGGAAATCCAAGAGGATCTTCCTCATTGTCATCATCTCCATCTATTTCTTCTACACTCTTTTCCTTCTCTTCTTCTTCTACCCGCAAAAGTGAATGGTGGTGTGGCTCTTACTGCACCACGTGATCAAATGGGGGGTGGGTTGGTGTTGGAGAATTTTTTTGTTTTTATGATTGATTGAAAACACTAATGCAATGCAATTTTCTATTTTTGAAATGAAATATTCCTAATGAAAATATTTTTTTTTTTTGCAAAAAGTAAAAATGAATGAATCAACTAGGGAAGAAAACAATGCATACTTTGACACCTCCTCGGCAACAATGCCAAAAAATGATGAGTCTTGGTATTACAGCAAGAATGTTGCAACTCCCAAAGCTACTGACTTTTAATTATCAACCCAGGGTTCTTACATAAGGTATCAAGACTATATGTGCAACATACAATGTGTCATTCCTTTTTTTTCATGATGTAATGGAGTGCATGTACTGAAATCAAACCCTAACCTAATTGTAGAACATGAACTGAAATGGAAACCCTAACCTATTGCAAGAAATAAAGTACAAAGAAAGAAATATATTCTAATTGCATAAATATCATGAAATAAATGTAAAAGAAACCTAAATTAACTCTATTTATCACATGTGATGATCTAAAGTAACTGAGCATGGAATCTTATCTAGAGAGTGGTAACTGTTGTGTGCATGAATAAATATAAAATAAAATTTTCCTTTTTATCTTTTTATTTGAAAAATGTAAATCCTAATCTTGCTTGGTTATTTAGTAGGGGAGAAAAGTGTGGAGGAAAAGGATTACAATGGTTTAGATGGCTTGGAGGGAAAGTAGGGGCCTAATCCTAGCTTCTAGTAATGTTTTTTCTCAGTTCGGGCTCAGAACAGGCCACTATGGGATGTCTATAGGATCCCTTGTTTTACTAGAAAAAGCAAGTCGAAAGCTTCGGAAGTGGTAAAGAAGGTGCAATGGAGCTTGGGAAGGGTCGATAATGGAATAATAAGGCATGGAGATGGTTGAAATTGCCCTGAACTCAAGCAAGGTCTTCAAGATGGGTAGATTTTCTCAACGGAAATGTCAATTTTTGCTCATAAAACAAGAATTCAGACTGATACTTTAGTGGATTTTGGTGACATGGGTGGATGAGGTGAATGAGATGAGGTATTGTTGTAATTTAGAATCTCCTACAACACACATTATTTTCTACATCTATCCTCAAATTCATCTAGAGATGGCAAATATTTATTAAATTACTAAGAAAATCATAAATTCGAGAACTAGTGCACTAGTAAATCTATCAAATGCCTAACATAATCAAGTGAAAATTAAATGGGGTAAATTTTCTTATTAAATATTTTTTTTTTGTGATCTAATGCAAGTGGAACCAACTCGATTGAAGCTGTTTAGAATGCTCTAAAAAAATAACAGAAATTTACTATTCTTTACTAAAACGGAGTTCCAAAAATCTAGATTTGGGAATAAGAAGACTAATTAAAGTAGCTCAATGATTAATATGACCTTCCAAATATTTTCCAAGGATTAAATGATTCTTTTTATCTTGGAAAATAACTTACATCAACCATTTAACCCAATCCTACCACAAGAAATCCTTAATACTAAATGTTGAAATAGAAAGAAATAAAAACAAGAGATGCACATGAATAAGAAGTGAAAAGAAGGAATGAAAATGATACAAAAAAGGCTTTGAGGCTCCTAGGATGGCCAAGCCCAAGGAAAATATGATACCTATGCAAGAGAACAAGATTTAGAAGCTAAACGTGACACCAATATTCATTATTTTCATCAATACAATTACATCCTTGCAAGACAATACAATGGAGCTACATAAATATGAGTTCTCTCCACAAGAAGACTAATAAAAATCCATCCCTAAAGGAAAATTAGACATGGTACTTATACAAAATGATTAGGAATCATTCCCCATAAAAGGAAGAAAGTTTCCCCAACAAAATCCCTTGATTAGTGGATCTGGTTCCAAATACTAGGAATCTGCATTAAATGGCAGGGAACACATTCCTAGATTTTCTCAATAATTGGTGTTCCATAATATGTGCCATAATTCCATAATATTTTGTTTATTTATTATTTAGTATCGATCTTCCTGTAGTAGGGAGCAAGTCCCTAAATTAACTCCTCCTCCAAATCTTCATAATTTGTCCAATATTGTTATAATATTCTACAAAAATAAATAATATTAGGCATAAATATGAAATTATTCATAAACCTTCCAAATGAATATATTAAAGTTAAAAATACATTATCTAATGCAAAAAGAGAGGTTTAATTTGTAAAGGATGGTCATAGGCCTTAATTTATGTCTAATTTAGAGGCCCATCAATACACATACACAATGTACATCACAACACATACATCCACACACAACATACCACATAATACATACACCTACATTTGATGTACAACACACCACATACATCTATACCCGATGTATAACACAACACGTAGACCTACACCTAGTGTACAACATAACACATACAACTACATCCAGTGTATGACACAATACATATACCTACACAGAGTATAACAAAACGAATATACATGTCACTATACCATGACTACAAAATGCACATACATAGTACTGCATGCTCACAACATAGGATGTATGACATGCACAATACTATTGGGTGTGGAGCCTAATTAGCTTCTTTATTCAGAGATATCACCGCATTGGAGCCCAATTCCTAATTTGGCGACAACATTGCCTGTAAAATTTGCACTGCAAGGGGGGTCGAGGGGGGGACGGTAACGATCTTTTGGAGAACCCCTATAGTGGGGGATTGGGGGCAGTGCCCCCGAAGCTAAAAGTAGATGTAAAATTTCCTTGTAAAATGTTGTAATTTCGTAGTCAATCTAGGCCATTCATTAGGGATATATCTAATAGTAGAAGTTATGTTTAATATAGGGTTTCTTCCCTAGAATGCAACCCCTCACTATATATGAGAAAGAGAGAGGAGATTGTGTGAGAGAGAAGAGGGAATAAAACAGATCTATTGTAGGTTGTATCTCTTTGGTTTGATGGATAATATAAAAGGATGGACTGATTTTTTCCCATGGACATAGCCCAAATTGGGTGAACCACGTATATCTGTGTCTCTCTTGTTTTATGTGTTCTTTGTGTTTATATTTCTGCAATATATTTTATGTGTTCCATTGCTCTATAATATATAATTTTCTAACAAATACCACATGCACACTAAGACCATATGTACAAAAATGTACACAAGACCACTTGCACAATGTGTGCACAACATCACATGTACACCACACCACTTGCACAACATGTAGACAATGACACATGTACACTGAACCACCTGTACAACGTGTACACAATACCACATGTACATAGAACCACATGCACGACATGTACACGACAACACATGTACACAGTGCCACATGCATGACATGTACACAAAATCACATACACACAACACCACATGTACAACATGTACACAACAGCACATGCACACAACACCACATGTACAATCATGCACACAACACCATATGTACATAGCACCTGATATACATCATGCACACAACGCCGTATGTACATAGCATTGCAAATAAAACATGTACATAACACCCTATGTACACAACACCACATATCCAACATGCGCACAACACCATATGTGCACGACACCGCATATCCAACATGCACACAACACCGCATGTACATCATGCACACAATATAATATGTACACATCACTGCATATTCGATATGTACATAACACCATCTATACCTAGCACTTCATATGAAATATACACAAAACACCATATATACAACTGGCGCACTACACCATAGGTACAATCATTATATGTACAATATGCACAACATATACATAATAATAGCACTGCATATCCAAAACCAAACTATCTCTACCAAGAAACTTTGCTTCCAGTGTCTCTCTGCCATCATGCTTATCTTAGCAGGCTAGCATGCCAAAAATCACACTACTTTCATTCCATTGATGTATCCTTCAACATTAGCTATCCATAACATAAACATAGTCATAATATAAACACATAATATCAATTCATATCCACATGATACTGGCCTCATAGATCTGCCAAGGCTACTCTTTCCACTTGATTCCTCATAAGCCCAGGAACCTCTTCATGTCATTCACCTACATAAGTAATCATTCCTCCACAATAATTATTCTTGTCAACCGTGTCAGGAAATGACATACATACATACATATAAACACTAGCATAAAACAATCATGACCCTTGATGATATGACATATACACATAACTAGACATTATCATAATCATTATAACAACATAATTACCCGCTATCTTAAGTTCAAGGTTAAGAGAAATCCCTTTATCCATGCCACACATGCACCACATTGATAACAACAGTTCCAAACATAGCTAAGGCACTTGGGGCTTCAAATCCATTTACCTTACCTTTTTTGTTGCCTTTCTCATGACTTTCCTACCATCATCCATTTACATCAATGAACCCAACCAATCCAACTAGCTATCATACTCTTTCCTTTAACTACCCTTATACATGCACTGAGCTTCATCTAGGTCTGACATCACCTATTGGACTTCATTCAGCTCCTCCCAAGCTCCATCAACTTTACTCTTTTCCAAACTAATTCCCAAGACCCTCAAAACATAAAAGGAAAGAACAAACACAAACAAGAAGAAAACCATGGAGACCAATAACAATATGACATCATAAACAAAGTGGTAAGGCCTTGCACAAGTAAAAAAAGCCGCAAATCAAGTGAAACAAATCACAAAAGGCCAAAAGCACAAGACTGACAACAAACACCATGAATCAATCCAATGGGTCCCACTGCTTTGAAGGGAAATATCAACTTGAGCCTTCTTCAAGATTTCATGGCAGTCTCTTTTCCATGCAATCCCCTACATCATATTTACATAAACACATAATTGTTACGACATCAATAAATATACAATACACTAGTTATCTTTTACCTTGTTGTGCCAAGCATGTTGCTTTGTAGTTGAACACATCCGTGCCATCTCTCAAGGGACTCCAATTCCTTGACGGATCCAACTATAACTAGAAACTAGCTGATATACTCATCAAATACATCTTAGTGAATATAACACATATTCACATAACGTCAAACAAAATAAAAGTTAGGGAGACTTCTTGTATGCAAAACACTCATTCGTTTAGAATTACGGTTTCCAAGCATAGTCAAAGGAATTCTCACCCAATTCTTTTCTTTTACATTTTCCTTGCTAAAATTGAGTCTTACTACGTGTTATCACATTCACCCAAGTATTAGTTATATAAACACATCAACTATTACCTTGTCAAGATAATACCAAGCATGTTTCTCCACAAATACTCAGACGTGTCAATTGCATGTTTTAAGGATCAAGACGGCATATCTATTAATTTGTAATCAACCTTTACCAAGTCTAACAGCCATGCCATACTCAACAATCAACTCACATTCATCAATCATAATATATCATTGTACAACTATCACCTACTTACACCCAAGTACATATCAGATGTCTCGACACATATGTATTAGTAAAACCATCTTAAAATAAGATTATTTTTTCATGCAACCTTATAGACACATACTCATATCATGCAATTAATCAGACATTCAAAAAACAAATAGACAACATAATAGACACTAAAAACTCAAACACCAAATAGATGACATAATCTAACATTTAAAGACCATGTAAATGACATAAGAAAACTCATACCTTGATGTATCTTAGGGAGGCCATCTTGACTGCACAATCAATCTAGTTTAGCATGATATAACTTCACAACGCACAACTCAAACATAAATAATGTCATGGTATCCATAAAAGTAACTAACTAACATATTCACCTTATAAACTCATAAAAAATAGTCATTCATGTATAACAGTCACATATGCACAGTTAGTCTATATTAATATGAGATAATATCACAATATATTAACTCGTATTTGAATGTCATAACCATAATAATCTGCATAAGTCAATCAAGGTTAGCATGATACATATAACATCAAGATCTTAATGCAATAACCCTAATCATTAAGTTAATGATCATATAACAATCAAGAAGTTAACTATCCTTCATGACTAACTGACTCATGTACATATGACCACACTGATTAACTAACATCTATCATACATGTAACCACAATAACAATAGCTTGAAAAGCATATAAGTAACCTTAATATTTATAACAAACATTAATCACATACCTGCATGCCAAACATACAAACCTATATGATGATCTTCTCTTACCCCAAATTCTAATGCTGCAACCTCACTCTGATGGTATGCATCTCTTGCTCTATATCAGTCAGAACATTAACATCATAACATACCAAGAGCATACAATGACCTCATTGAAAACAACCTTAACCATGAAAATTCATGCATAACAACATATAGACACTAACATGCATAAAAAATGTATAACTCACATGCACTCATGATGATCACATCCAACAATAGCACTATCAACTTCCACATGGTGACACAATTGCAAAAATGACCAACACCATGCATACACAACAAGCACGTAGTCCACAAGCATAAATAACACATATTCAACTGACATGTATACATGAAAAACACATTCCTCCCATCCAATCCAAGTGTTGAACCATGATTTGATACCACTCTGTGGTATCAAATAACACACAAAGAGAACAAAAACCATACATTCCCCAAAGAGAACGAAACTCGCTCTGATACCACTATGTAACAATCTCCTCCCACATTTTCCAAAGCTAACCATTCCACTAGCATAAACATGTGATGAAGAGTTACTATGATATGATTCAAATCCCTAAGTGAAGTTAAGGAAGTGGAATCGACGAACCAACACTTCACAGACCTCCCTCAGGTGCTATAAGATCCCCATGAGCTAATCCACCACTCCAGGTGCCAAAACCTTGATTTAATCTATCCTTTCAATGAATTAAATATCCATTTTCTCCGATGACATGGGCATGCATGTGATTGGGACCCTCCAGTCACTCCCATAATGCCTACAAGGGAGAAATTGCAATCTTTTTCATACAATTCTATGCTAGAGGCTATGAGATTTAACCCTCTTTTTCAGTTCTAGTCTCCAAACCATTGCCCAAAATTTGATGAAACTTTACGAGACAATAAATTACACCAAGACAAAGCCTTTAACAAAAAACTTGATTAAGGACTTCACCTAACCAATCCCAACCATGATAGGAATTTCTCCAAACATATCACAGTTATGCATACTACAGGTTTAAACACCATGATATTTGAGCATAGGGGTCTCATATTTATTCGAGAATCACTAAGAAGCATTGGTGACTTATCAAATTCGCTTCATTATCATCTATTAGGTCATATATTCATTGCTCATTCATTCACAAATCAAAACATGATGAAAACCATACATTTTCACTATCATAAAACATATTCATAACAAACATATAAACAATATAAATAATGTGGATACACTAGCCATAAATGTCACATATAATCCAGTACATTTTTTCATAAAATACCAAGGAAATAAACTCTTATTGATGAATGAAAAATACAACCCGAAATGGGACTACCATGTTCGATCCAACCATAAATTGGCTGAGCCAAGTGTCTCTTCAACCAATCACACCTGTAACATATTCTAAGCATGAATGTTGGACTCAACCCAAAGAAAAAACAAAGGCTTCCCAAGGCTAAACCACCTCACCCTCATCAATAGAATCAGGCTTTATTGCGATCCTCACTTGATCACTAGGCCATAAAAAAACATGGATGCCAATGGATTTCTCCACCTACACCGTGAGGAATTTTCATGTCTCCTAATCTCTAGGATTTACCGCAACCTACGGTCCAATCTATGGGTAACTAGGCCATAATAGAGACACCAACCTTGAGGATATACCATATATCCCACCATTCACTAATAAGGATTCCTAGTCCTAATCAAGGGAAACCACCAGTAGGATTTAATGCAACCCACGGTCTAATCTACGGGTCACTAGGCCATAATAGAGACACCAACCTTGAGGATATACCATATATCCCACCATTCACTAGTAAGGATTCCTAGTCCTAATCAAGGGAAACCACCAGTAGAATTTACCATATATACCTCCATTCACTGGTCGAGGATTACTAGGACCAATGAGGCACACAATACTTGGCTTTACTACAACCCACTGTTTGGTTTAGGGGTCACTAGGCAAGTGCCTTTACCACAATCCACATTCTAGTTCAGGTATCACTAGGTTGTGTGTTCTTTCATTCAAAGATCCACCTCACTCAACTTTGAATCCATCTGGCAATTTAGCTCAACCAAAACACAAGAACCCCATCTCATCATGGATATTTGGAAATGGAAAAGAAAGGCTAAAGAACAATATCACACTTGGAAAAAATCATGCCCATGATAGCAAGAGAACCAAGAAAACACATGCATAACCATGTAGGCCAAATCTAGCAAGGAAATCACACATGCAAATCGATACCTGCAAGTATAGTTGTTTTAGCTACTTGATCCTTCTCTTCCTTGCTTGATATTTGTTTCCCCTTTGCCTTTTTCCTTTTCTTGGTCCAAGTTCTTGAAGAAAACTCTAAGTGTTCAAGAGTGAGAGAGAGACAGAGAGAGAATAGAGAGAGAACTTGAAAAATGAACTCACAAAAGTTTGAGCAAAAGATTGCCAACTGATCCTTAGAATGAGGTCTAAAATGGGCTTCCTATGAAAAATGTAAAACCAAAATAAACTTTATAAGAACCAATAGGATTCAAGATGACGATGTCAACCATGGGGAATGACTCACCATTTTTGGAGTAAAAAAGTAAAAAGATTAAAAAATAATAAAATAATAAAACTACCTTTTCAAGCTGTATTTTCAACTTATTTCCCTAATTTTTTACTTGAATTTCTAGTGGGATTACTCTTTGGATGAAAATATAATTCCTCATCCAAAGAGTACCCTTGTTGCATACTTTCAATGGAACTAGCTACACGAAAAAAAGAGAAATACATGAAAAAACGTGATTGTAATCACATTTTTCGTGTACTTATTATTTTTCATCTAGAAAAGTCCATCAAAAGTATGCAACATGGGTACTCCTTGGATGAGGAATCAAATTTTATTTCCAACGAGTGTTCCCACTTGAAATTTGAGTATTCCCATAGGGAGATAAGTTGAAAAGATGAGTTGAAAAAGTAGTTTTTTCTTTTTTCTCTCTAAAATTTGATGATGTAATCTATGTTCAAAATAATACTGAGAGGGTGGGTGGGTGAATCAGTATTATCAAGTCAATTATTTCTTTTTCAAACCTAGATCATATACACTACTTCAGTTAGTGAAAACCGCGTATATACGCAACTACGGATAATGAAACCCGTGTATACCATGAAGACTTATAATTTAATTTATCTTACAGATGTTGATCATTAATCTATGTATCGGAATCAAATAAACAGTAACCAAAAACAGTGAAACAAAGCAGAAGACAATCACACACAAGATGTGGTCCTTCATTGATATCAAGATAATCTCTTTTTTGCAATAGTCTTCTTGAGCTATGGTGAATAACATTTAGCTAAAGAGGAGATAATTGGAAGTGTTGTACCTCAACATTGTAAGTGGGTTGAGATACTTCAATGTGTGGGGTTTGGAAATGATGGTACAAATAGTTGAGTGGGAGTGTATATTTGAGATGGATGTGGTTAGGATTGTGGCTATGGTGGAGGTGGATTGTAGGGATTACATGGAGTTGGGTACAGAGAATATTGAGGAAAATATTGATGATATTGTGGATGGCTCCCATAAGTTCCTCACCAACCTTGTTTCCAAGATTGGTTTTGGGGTTGATATGACCAATGTTGCCAAGGAAAGGGTTTGTTCCAATTACTTTGAGATGAATGAGCATAATCTTGAGATTTGCATCATGTCAGGTTGAATAGGCTCCCATGGTCATCTTGGAGCTACATAGCATAGTTTCATTGGCAATTGACTTGCTCCATTGTCCCCTTGGTGAACGTCCTTCAACCATGGTACTGAGGAGCAACATTTAACATCATGTGATTCTTCATGGACAACATGAATATGAACATCTTCCTTTTGCTCATTTTGTATGCTTAACATTTCTACTTATTCACTTAAATTTCTAAGTTTTTTTTTTTAAAGTTATCAAGAAAATTTCAAAGTTTAGGTTGACTTACTAATATTAATGCTGATTTACTTTCTCTTTCCCTTCCTCTTGATATGTGTTTGAATTTTTCACAAATTTCTTCAAATGATAGTTGGTATACATCACCTCTACTTGTGAGATCCAGAATATCAATCCACTCATCCATAATTGTTCTAAGTAAGATGGTTTTTAGTGTGTCGGATACTAAATGATGTAGTTTTTCCCTCTTAACATTATACATGAACCTCTCTATTATATCCTCAAGGCTCTCATCCTCTTTTTGATTCATTCTAAATATTTCTTCTTTAAGATCATGATCTTTATATTTTTCTAGAAATACCTTTTCCATATCATTCCATGATCTTATTGAATTATTCCCTAAAATCATGAACCATTTAAGAGCTCTATCCTTCAATGTTTCTGGAAACAGTCTCAGTTTTTGAGTTTTTAATAAGTAACCATAAGATATACAGGCAATTTAAAATTCAAAGAGAAAGGTTTCCAGATCCTCTAACCTTATATCATGAAAGTTTGGAAGAAAAGATGGATGGATGTTCTTCATGTGCACACGACCATCAGTATCTTGAATGGGAAATCCAAGAGGATCTTCCTCATTGTCATCATCTCCATCTATTTCTTCTACACTCTTTTCCTTCTCTTCTTCTTCTACCCGCAAAAGTGAATGGTGGTGTGGCTCTTACTGCACCACGTGATCAAATGGGGGGTGGGTTGGTGTTGGAGAATTTTTTTGTTTTTATGATTGATTGAAAACACTAATGCAATGCAATTTTCTATTTTTGAAATGAAATATTCCTAATGAAAATATTTTTTTTTTTTGCAAAAAGTAAAAATGAATGAATCAACTAGGGAAGAAAACAATGCATACTTTGACACCTCCTCGGCAACAATGCCAAAAAATGATGAGTCTTGGTATTACAGCAAGAATGTTGCAACTCCCAAAGCTACTGACTTTTAATTATCAACCCAGGGTTCTTACATAAGGTATCAAGACTATATGTGCAACATACAATGTGTCATTCCTTTTTTTTCATGATGTAATGGAGTGCATGTACTGAAATCAAACCCTAACCTAATTGTAGAACATGAACTGAAATGGAAACCCTAACCTATTGCAAGAAATAAAGTACAAAGAAAGAAATATATTCTAATTGCATAAATATCATGAAATAAATGTAAAAGAAACCTAAATTAACTCTATTTATCACATGTGATGATCTAAAGTAACTGAGCATGGAATCTTATCTAGAGAGTGGTAACTGTTGTGTGCATGAATAAATATAAAATAAAATTTTCCTTTTTATCTTTTTATTTGAAAAATGTAAATCCTAATCTTGCTTGGTTATTTAGTAGGGGAGAAAAGTGTGGAGGAAAAGGATTACAATGGTTTAGATGGCTTGGAGGGAAAGTAGGGGCCTAATCCTAGCTTCTAGTAATGTTTTTTCTCAGTTCGGGCTCAGAACAGGCCACTATGGGATGTCTATAGGATCCCTTGTTTTACTAGAAAAAGCAAGTCGAAAGCTTCGGAAGTGGTAAAGAAGGTGCAATGGAGCTTGGGAAGGGTCGATAATGGAATAATAAGGCATGGAGATGGTTGAAATTGCCCTGAACTCAAGCAAGGTCTTCAAGATGGGTAGATTTTCTCAACGGAAATGTCAATTTTTGCTCATAAAACAAGAATTCAGACTGATACTTTAGTGGATTTTGGTGACATGGGTGGATGAGGTGAATGAGATGAGGTATTGTTGTAATTTAGAATCTCCTACAACACACATTATTTTCTACATCTATCCTCAAATTCATCTAGAGATGGCAAATATTTATTAAATTACTAAGAAAATCATAAATTCGAGAACTAGTGCACTAGTAAATCTATCAAATGCCTAACATAATCAAGTGAAAATTAAATGGGGTAAATTTTCTTATTAAATATTTTTTTTTTGTGATCTAATGCAAGTGGAACCAACTCGATTGAAGCTGTTTAGAATGCTCTAAAAAAATAACAGAAATTTACTATTCTTTACTAAAACGGAGTTCCAAAAATCTAGATTTGGGAATAAGAAGACTAATTAAAGTAGCTCAATGATTAATATGACCTTCCAAATATTTTCCAAGGATTAAATGATTCTTTTTATCTTGGAAAATAACTTACATCAACCATTTAACCCAATCCTACCACAAGAAATCCTTAATACTAAATGTTGAAATAGAAAGAAATAAAAACAAGAGATGCACATGAATAAGAAGTGAAAAGAAGGAATGAAAATGATACAAAAAAGGCTTTGAGGCTCCTAGGATGGCCAAGCCCAAGGAAAATATGATACCTATGCAAGAGAACAAGATTTAGAAGCTAAACGTGACACCAATATTCATTATTTTCATCAATACAATTACATCCTTGCAAGACAATACAATGGAGCTACATAAATATGAGTTCTCTCCACAAGAAGACTAATAAAAATCCATCCCTAAAGGAAAATTAGACATGGTACTTATACAAAATGATTAGGAATCATTCCCCATAAAAGGAAGAAAGTTTCCCCAACAAAATCCCTTGATTAGTGGATCTGGTTCCAAATACTAGGAATCTGCATTAAATGGCAGGGAACACATTCCTAGATTTTCTCAATAATTGGTGTTCCATAATATGTGCCATAATTCCATAATATTTTGTTTATTTATTATTTAGTATCGATCTTCCTGTAGTAGGGAGCAAGTCCCTAAATTAACTCCTCCTCCAAATCTTCATAATTTGTCCAATATTGTTATAATATTCTACAAAAATAAATAATATTAGGCATAAATATGAAATTATTCATAAACCTTCCAAATGAATATATTAAAGTTAAAAGTACATTATCTAATGCAAAAAGAAAGGTTTAATGTGTAAAGGATGGTCATAGGCCTTAATTTATGTCTAATTTAGAGGCCCATCAATACACATACACAATGTACATCACAACACATACAT
>APFE031140052.1:0-23940 GCA_000404065.3 Pinus taeda
TATCACTGTTGTAGAGGGATCGAATGATGGGTTCCATGGCTTCATGAATAGGCCTGATTTTTCCCAAAACCAAGGGCCAGAATCTAGAATACATTGTCTGCTTTCAGTATTTTCAAAATTTACTATAAAGAAACCTCTAGCACAGGGGTAGATATTAATTTCATCAGAAATGATAGGCTTCCATACCTCCGAGATCCAATTGTGGAGTGCTATCAGACGCGGCCAAAAACCATTGAACTGGCAAATTAGGGCACTTTCGGAGAACTTCAAAGCTTCATCAAGTGAGTCCTGGACCACTTGGATAGTGGGAGCTGGGGCTTCACTCACGATATGGGCAGGAGATTTCCCTCCAGAGGCGGATGAGCCACCAGTTATTTTTGCGAAGCTCGTAGCCATATTTTACGCAGATCTGCACTAGATCGAAAGTCAAACCGCAGATCTGAAGAGATATGAACGTCCCACTCAACCGCAGACACTGAAGAGATACGAGCCTGCCGCAGCTCAAACCGCAGATCTGAAGAGATACGCAGCTCAAGCCGCAGATCTGAAGAGACGTCCCACTCAACCGCAGGTAAGTTCCTCCCAAACAAACGACAGATACTGAAGAGATACGAGCCGCAGCTCAAACCGCCGATCTAATTGACACGAGCAAGAATTTGCAGATCTATATCGCAGCTCAAACCGCAGATCAGATCCAACTCCCAAAAATTTGAATTTCCTTTCGCACGGTAAAAAAAACCCTTCGCGCCAGAGAGACGAATCAAAAACCCTTCTTATCGCAGAGATGAATCGTGAAGAGGAAAACCCCTAATCGTGAAGAGATGAATCGTGAATTACAAATTACACCCAGTCGAGCCGCAGTGGGCCGCAGAAGAACTTGATGAGCCGCAGAAGAACCGAGCCGCAGTGGGCTATGTAACATGCCCAAATGGCTCTTCAATACATGACATTGACTCACTAGACTTTATGACTTAATAACCAAACCTAAAAGGTCACAATGGGAGCTTGATCTACAAAATAAAATTCCTTGAGCATGAAACCCATGCCTAAAGCATAACAAAATAATTTTTTTTTGTTTTTTATTTTATTTTATTTTCATTGATTACATAAAATCATGATTTACACGTCACTATGAAGACCAAACCTAGTTACATATTTCAACATTCCCTCTTAACTGGGGAGGTATTCATAATCCATACAAGGTAATTGGACATTCTCAATATGAAAAATTGTCATAAGAAGAGTCAGATTGGTAACCCATATGTTTAGCATCATATCATCAACATTGTCACATAACATGGCCTTGAATAACATCTCTATCTCTCCACAAGATCAGAGCACAGTGCTAGTGAGACCAATGATTTATAGACACCCTCATCATTGTCTCTCTCGGAGCATACCCCACCCGGGTTTTCTCAGAGTATGTTCCACCAGGACTATTCTTATCTTGGATTCCCAGTTCTCTATGACTACTCTTATCTTGGATTCCCTACCACATCCTCGAAGAGTATCGAATGCTAGATTCTTTACCCAATCCTTCATTCTATTTTACCAGGCGAAGACAAGAATGATGTGTCTATCTTTCCTCATGGCCTTCACTAAGACTTACCACTCTTGGTCTTGGTCTAGTGTGTGACACATGAAGTAGAGAACTATATTTGTCACTCCCTCTTAACCAGGTATGATCAACCCATTCCATAAAAGGAATGCACCCAAAATCCCTCGTAATCAAGGACTTGTCCAAGCTCCCTCTTAACCAGGGACTTGCTTCTAGCAACTCTTTAGGTGGAGATCATGGGGCAATCAACTGCTTGAAGAGCTCCTCCTTTCGATGTCATGGAATTATTTTTCTTTATTCAGGAGTCTTCATCTTTTTGGGACTTCTTCATAGCACATCGAACATCCATCCCTTTCATCCATGAATTATCTTAGTCATGTCATGCTTTCTTTCATTGGAAAGTGATCTATTAGTCTATATCTGGCCTTTCCTTCATGCCTTGCTACCTTCTTCACATCATGTTTCCTTCAGGATGTTTCATCCTACCACATGAGTGTGAGTTGTAGATGACATCTACAACTCTTCCTTTGGTAGCCCCGCATTAGCCCATCCATATATTATTCAAAAATAGAAAATGAACATTAAATCAAAACTACCTTTTTAATGGTCTTTCATCATGACATCTCCTTGTTTGCATCAACATCTTGCATATATATTGACAATCTCCAAAAATATATACAACGTCAAGGGTCTCTTTCTTTTTCAGACTTTATCAATATCTTCATATCTTTCCCATGGAGATATCATGGTCAAATCTTTTAGTCCTTGAATGTTGATTGCCGTCTCCATAGTTTCATCTTTCATGATTTCTTCCTTTCTTCATTCACATGTTTCTTCTCAGGAACTTCCAATCATAGTTCCTTTAACTTTGTCAACCTTCTCATATTCCATATGAGGACATATTATGTTGATTTCATCTAGTCAATTTGTGAATCATGCCTTCATGCGTTTTCCCAAAGGAGGAGATCCCTTTCTTTTGATCATGCTCTTGAGGTAGAGTATTTATCCATGCTATCTGTAACTATATGCCATGAATCAATTTTATCAAATACAAGCGTACATACCTCATTTTCTTCCTTTAGGTCATCTAGACTTCCTTCAACAACTTCCTTGGTTGAAAGAATGTCAATCACCTTGACCTGCTTCACTTCTTATGACATCATACCATCATTCCATGAATCCCATGGAAGGTGGAATTCTCGGCTAGACACTTGCTTCTTTTAGTAGGCAAACCTTCCAATGAATATTTTAATGGAGGATATTGATCATCCTCATCCAACAAATGTTATTCTTGAATGATGTATGATGAGCTCCATACTAGATGGATTTCTTCTTCCATGAGGTTACCGAGAGCTATATTCTTTTATAGGTGACTGCTATAGACTTCTATTTCGGCTATCTTTCATGATGTCATGAGCTCTTGCTTTCAATTGTATGCTTCTATGAGGCCATCCCCTAACACGATGCATCCTATCATGATTCTATTGATTCCTACCATGATACAAAAAAGCTTGAAATAAAAGCCTGAAAAGAACTAGGTGAGGAAGACTATCTTAATCATAGTAGAGATCTTTTACTTCCTCTTTCTTGTATTTCTTCTTTTCAGCTTCCTCCACTTGCTCAGTGATATGGACTTCTTCTCGTCCTCTTTTATTGTTGTCCTTCTTGATTTTAGGAAAATTTTGTTGAAGAAAGTGTAACTAGGTTCGGTCTTCATAATGACATGATCTTTTTAAATGATGTAATAAAAGGAAATAAATTATTTTTGTATGCCTTGCTACATGGGTTTCATGAGCAAGAAGTGTCACTAGGTGAAAGACTTATTCTTGATGTCTTTAGGATTTATTTATTTGTCAAATAGTCATGTCATATGTATAGAAATTCTTCATGATTTTATGTAAATGTATACAAGTCCTCAAAGTTGTAAAGAAGCCCTCCAAAGACGAAGCATAATCCTCCAAGAAGTCTGCAAGCGAAAACAAGAAGAAATTCTTCATGTCGGCTCTAAATAGAATTAATTAAATAAATGAAAGTCACGTCGGCTCAAGGAAACAGTCATGACAATTCATGGGTTCATGTCAGCTCAAATATAGGTGGCTCACCACTATAAATACCCCATCAAGGTATCCACAAAATGCAGATCATAGTTTCACATTTTTCTCTTTGAAACTTCATGAAGATGGGTGCAAGTCTCCGCAAATAAGAAGAGACAGATCTCAGGTTCTTTCTCTGAAATTTCGCATGAGAATGGAGGAGCATATCCACACTAAGAGTAGGCATACAAGGAAGGGCTTGACTGCACCTCGGATGGGTATTAGGTGCAGGCAAGATACACTTCGGATGCATGGAGGAGCAGACAAGACCTCAAATGGATAGTTAACCTCGGCATAAGAATATGTCCATAGTTCTGGTAAGCTACAGTATCAACAATAACAATATGATGACTCTCGGATCCAAAACAGTGAAGGAGCATGACAATCTTGGCATGTTGAAAGGAAGGTAAGATCATAGTCTTGGCCTAGTTAGAAGGTAAGATCACAATCTCAGTGGATCTACCTCACAACAGTCAAGGTATGTGTATATGATGGGAATGATTTCATAACCCTTACTATCCTCACTATCTCAACTTACTAGATATCGCAATGATCCTAAATCTCAGTGTCGGCATATGTATATATCATCATGTTGAAAATAATTCCTAAGTCCAGGTATATAGAGGTGCAGTGATGAGGGTTTCAAGCAGTGTCAAGTGTCACGATAGCAATGACAATGATGGTTATATTCTTGACATAATGGAAGAAGATGTGACCAGGATAAAGTCATGATCCAGTTCGTCTAAGATCATGATCTTGTTGAAAATGCATAGATCACCTTTGTAGCAATTTCAAGGGACAGTCATGGTGCAATAATGAAGTGATCAATGATGGCAGCAGAAATGAAGATATCAATGATGCAATAGTGCATCAGTGATGATAATCTTAGTAGTGGCAAGGAAGAGGATTGATGTCTTGGTATTGGAGAGGCAGATTGTGTCAAGGGTCATGGTCTTGATATTCATCAATGGAATCTCTATAAGAAGAATCTTGCATGGGTTTTCCTCTCCAAGCGGGAGAGGTTTTGGCCCTGGTAGAAAGTCAAATATTTGTGTTCTTGTCTCTTTTGTCTTGATAGAAATTTTATGAAGCTAACACACGCACACTAATAATAATGAAAATATCAAGTTAAGATAAATTGTATAAATACTTCACAAATTGTTATCATGTAACAAAGAATCATTGTATTTTCTGAATGCCCTAGATTCTTCAACAAATCTCTCTTGTAGTTCCCATATTCTTGACATCCATAGCATTGAATTTTTTCATATTCTTCTTTATTTTCTGAGGGCCAATTTTTCCAAACTTCCCTTTTCTCTTCGCCATCGCAGCATATGCTTGAGTTTTCTCATTTGATCCTACATCAAATATTTCCTTCAACCTGGTTACTTCAATTTTTCATAGTGACCATAGATCCTTGAATTGAGTAGCTACCTTCTTCCCATAAATTCTTGATGTAAAGTTAACCCATTCCTCTGGAAGTGCATTTAGTACTATGGTAGGCATCTCCTTGTTAGACATTATTTCACCCAAATCTTGTAGTTGGTCCCTTATTTCAGATATCCTCATAAAGAAGAGGTTATTCCTTCTTTTTTCAATATCCTAAGATTGTAGAGTTCTTGTCTTAACGAGATGAATTCTCCTGCAGTACTTATAGAAGCAACTTTACAGGTTTGTCATATTTCTTTTTGAAGTTTCTAGTTTAGATACATATAGAATGAGGGGATCCTTGATGGATTCTATGAGAATATTTTGAGCCCTTACTTCCCCTTTCATATACCTTGAAAGTTCTTGAGTATATTCCTTTGGAGGTTTAGTGATTGAGCCCTTAACATGTTCCATGACCTCATTTTCTATGAGGTTTAGATCTGTCCTCTTCTTCCATGCAAGAAAATTTGAAGCCCCAACCAATTTGTTGCTTTCCTTGTAAAGGGACATTTTGACAGATTTAGATGTGGAAATAAATATACTTACTTGTGAGGATGCTCCTTCAACTTGCTACCTTCTTGAATTTGATGATGATATAAGTAATTGAAAACTTCTTCTTGATGCAAATGCTTTTCTTCAAGAGTGATCCTTGAATCCAAAAAGAGGGAGATCACTTTGGATCCTTTGATGATGATGACAATATCCTTGACATTTCTTCTCTTGGATGTCTAGACTTCAAGTTACTTTTATTCATAGATATCTTCAACTTGAGTAGAGGTAGGGTCTTTGTGGTCTCTTTCCTTGATCTTGAGAGAGGATCCCAAGGATGCTTCCAATGTAGACTTCTTCTTTGCTTGGTATATGGTTTAGACACTTTTCTTCTAGATGATGATGTAGCCCTTGCCTTCTTGGAGATGAGAGGATATTCTTGACTCTTTAATGCCCCTGATTCCTTTCTAGAACTTTGGTCTTTGAGTGCTTGGGAGTTCCTTATTGAACTTCCCTTCCTTGACTTATCACCTTAGCTCTGATACCATGTTGAGAAATCTAGTGGCAACAAGTGTAGGTGATTTCTCTTACAATGATAACTGTTTGCGATGTATTTTTACTTCATTTCATTAGTTTTTATTTATATTGATTATTATTAGTATTCACTATCATAAAAAAAATACCAAATCATAATTAACAATGAGACAAAGGACACAAGATATAAGCAAACAACTAGGGCCAAGATATCTCCAACTTGAGAGGAAAAGCCAAAAAAATTCTTCTTCTTATAGAATATTCAAGTGACGAATTCCAATACCAAGATCCTTGAATTACCAACCACTCCAAGACCAAGTCACGAGGCTTCCTTGAAGTGATTCTTCTTCCTTGAATTAACGCTAGTCAAACTGCTTATTTCACCAACAATTTTAGTTTCTCTTCAGATTTTGGCCTATTGGCTCATACCTGCAACTGTTGGCCTCTTCAGAAACCCTAGTTACAACACGTGTGATTTATTTATCCCTTGATTCCCTTTGTTTAGATAGAGACTCCTCCTTTTGTAGCTTGACTTGAGAATTAACTTGTCTTTCTTCCTCAATTCAATCTTCTAGTGTGACTGTGATAACTCAACTTTCTCTACAACAAGTGGTGCTAATATTTCCTGCATGCGTGAGAGATATTTAACCAAAATAGACCCAAAACACTTCATCTTCTTCTACTCCTTTCCTTGCTAGATGAGAGACTTTTGTTTTAGTGATTCTCACACTTATTTCTCTATTTCTGATGCTTAATCGAATGGTTCATCAAGTGATGTTGAGTCCTCTCTACATATAGTGATATTGCCCATGAAATAGGCTGACTTGTGCAAGGGAGTAGGTCGACATGCTCTTCTAGAATAGTCTCTAGCTACTTTGGAAGGCCGACTTGAACGAATTCTTGTGACAAGGTCTTGGAGGGTTAATGACCTATTTTTTTTTTCTTTTTACAATATGTTGTTAATCAGTGGTTGTCATTGATGTCAACCCAAGCAGAACCAGGGGATACCCCGTTCTTTCATGGGCATTTTGACTTGACCACTTACTCTATTATAAGTAAAGGATCTTATAGATGGATTCTACTCGCCGAAATGCTTCAGTTGATATATGGCACACCAAGTAATTCTTCACAGTTTGGGAGATATTAATGTTTGAAGTTAGTAACCCTAGTTAGTGGGCTAAAACCCTATAGGGTTGTGGCATGACACTCATAATTGGTTGTGGTCATTGAAAAGTTAGTAATTAATAAAAAAATTTGCTTTGAAAATCCCTCCAATGTTCACTTTTTGAGGATCCTCTCAACTCAAGACATTCATATAAATAATGACCCTCATATCCTCCTCTAGTAGGGATTTTGTGGCTTCAAATAGGTCATCGTGGTATTTTTGCTATAAGGTTTTTTATATGAATCTTAAGAATCTGAAATTACAACCCATTTGAGCCGAAATCTTGGTGAACCTCATGACCGAATTTCAGCTCTTGATTCGCTATATGTTCGGAGCTAAGTTGCATGAAACACTGAAATGTTTCAGAGTTTCCGAAACGGGTAAGTTTAGAAACATCGCCTCCCTAAAATGGAAACGTCGTCTGAAACGTTAGCTGAAATGTCACATATGTCTATATATATATAAAATATTATAAATAAGTGAATAACACATTATGTTGAAAGAAAAAGGGAACAAGACCCATATATGACAATTTAGAAGGAAAACCAAGTCTATATTAACTCTCATACATGATTACATGATGGTCTAGTTTCGGTCGAGTTTCAGCCAAGTTTCAGAGTTTTGGGTATGGGTACGACTCGAAATTCTGGGTTCCTAGAAGTTTCGTGCAACATAGGTTCAGATATATGATCTGAGGAAGTTAGGGTTTGTCTAGGCTCCCGAATTCCATGTCAAACAGGTGATGTTGGGAAAATCATCATAAATTTCTCTCTGAGCATTGGATTCAAATTTCGTCAATAGTCACAGAAAGATGACGAACTTTAGTTTTTTGAGTAGAATTTTCAAGGCTGAAGGTCGCAACAGTAACACATGCACTTCATATAAGTTAGCTCTATTGAACCAGTCAATAATCAGGGCATCATGGGAGATTGGACATAATGTTTTCTCGAAGAATCCAATATTGATCAGACCTCTGGGGTTGGAAATAGAACTTCGAAGGAAACTATAGGACAGAATTTCAGACCCTGTAGATCCGAAATTACATAGATACAACAAATTCAATTCGAGCTCCTAGAAGGCAAGAAAAAACATGCATTCAAGGATCACTGCAGTAAGGACCACACATCAATAGTCAAGGGTAAGTCTCCTACAATGAGATATGTATGATTAGTGGTATCATCTCTGACATATGTTTCTGCAATACAATGTAAGTATATACAATGTCTCAGTTATATCTCTATGTCTCTATATGTCATAATTAGTTTTTCAGATGTCCTATTCTTGATACTACACATTTGATGCTACATATTCTTGATCCTACACTAAGTCTGCTAAATCTATATGATGTTGTAAGTTCATGTTACTTTTCTTTTCATAGTTGATAGAATGGTCTTTGTTGTTGTACTTAGAACTTGGTCCATCACAGGTCTAGGGTCTATCATAAGTTTTTATTGTATATATCTTTAGGTCAGTTTTGGATATAGTCTTGCATAGAGTCCAGGCCTATATTAAGAGTGCGAGTCTTTGTCTACTATTGCAACAAGTCAACAACGAAAGTGACAAGCACACTTCAGGTACACATTGTAATTTTAATTTAATTTTATTCATTATTATGCACTTACATTTGTTTTGAAGGCAAAGGTAAGTTGAAGGGTATTTTGTTTTGTTTTGGGATTGGTTTCGCCGTGCAAATTTTGCATGTAGGTAGAAGAAGATTCAAGTACAACGTCAAGAAAGAATTCAAGAGCAGAAATATCAAATCAAAGGAAGCATTGTAGTGAGACATCCTTTGAAGACACGACAAACATATGTATATTGTGAAGAGGTGTCAAGGCCAAGAGTCATCATTGTAAAGTTGTAAAAGAGTGATTTGTAAAAGTGTCATCATTGGAAGAGTCATTATTGTAAAAGAGTCTACCTGCCTAGAGTCAAAAAGGATTATTGGGAGGTATAGGAGTCTCTGTTGGGATGACGTCATGTTTGGGTTGAAGGTCCTAATGTGATTGGGTGTTCGGTCAAAATCATTGTAAATCATATTGTATCGTGGATAATTGTCACTGGTATGGGAGTCTACACTTTATATTTATTTTTTGTCTTTATAGGGTGGTAGGGAGGTGCTAGGCTGGTGCATGAAGTCGCCTCCAGGTTGGAGCCTGTGAACACTTCAGGGTGGTAGGTTGGTTTAGGATGTTGGGGCATCCATTCAGTTGACTACTGAAGAAACTAGGGTGTTAGGGTGTACTTTCAGTGGGAGTTGGAGAAGAATGCTTTTCTAAAATTGTAGGAAGTTGTTGCTTTCATTTCAGTTGGGGCTGAAGGTTAAAGAATTTATTAGAAAAGCGTTGAGTGGTTTTTGACCTGGAGGGAGCTTCCCACCTAAAATTCTTGTGTCTACTGTGTTCTTTTTATTTCCTATTATTACTGCATAAACATTAATAATAATTGAAGATTAACTAATGCTCTAAAAATATTAAAAGTGCTAATTGCTAAGGAATATTGATTCACGTCCCCTCTAAGTATTTCCAACAATTGGAATCAGAGCTTGGTTACTTTAGTAACAACTTAACCACTGAAAGTCAGTTTTTAGAGAATAGAGATGGGAAAGTCAAAGAACCATGTTACAAGGATTTCAAAGGAAGGTATAGGTGCAACAAAATCTGAAGAAAGTGACTATTGTGTACCAACCCCTGATTTTGATGAAAATAATTACTAGATATGGGAATCCAGGATGGAAGTACATTTGTAGGCACTTGGAGTATGGGAATCAATTGTTTCTAGAGACACATCTAACGAAAAAGCTAAGAGGTAGGATTCAAAGGCCATGAATGTAATTTTGAATGTTTTGCCAAATTCCGTGAAAATAAACATCGGTCAATGTTCAAAAACTAAAGCTCTTTGGGAAAAGCTTCATAATTTCTATTCAACAAATCAATTAGGTCAAGATGTTATTGAAAATTTAGATCCTTTTGATTATGATGAAGAAATGGGAGAAATGAGTAAAACAAAGTTTCAAAATCAAGTGATCAAGGTGATAAAGGAACTCAAAATTCAAAAGGAAAAGACAAGACTTTTGGACGCAGAATTGAAGACAATAAAATAAATCATCAAAGAAAATGAAGAGTTTGAGAAGATGATTAGCAGTCTTAGAACTCAATTGGAAGAAATCAAGAATACATCGACACAAGACCTCAAGAGAGACGTCCAACATAAGCAACAAGAACTCGACACGACGTTTGCCGATATTAGTAGGATCACACAACAAATGCAGGAAGCAGAAATTGAAAGGAAGGAATCTGATCAAAAGATACATATCCGTTGTTGACTAAACGAAAAAGGAATTAGAAACATATTCAGTAGAAATAAGCAGGCTCAGGATTGAAAATGAGAAGCAGAAGGAAAGGATGCAGGTTCTCAACAAAGAAGTATAGAAGACCACTCTTCTGAAGCTACAAGTTGAGGAGGCATAGAAAAGAAGGAAGATCTTGAAAAGATGGTTTCAAGAAGATCTTGCTCAAAAGCAAGAAGAACTTGATGCAACTCGTGATGAGATCATAAAAATAAAGGGATCACAAAAAGAACACTTACAAGATAAGACAAATGAAGAAGCAAAAAAGAAGGAAATTAAAGATGGTAAAGCTCCAGTTGATGAAGGTACAAGCTCCACATCTTCGTAGAATGATTCTAGGAAGGAAGTTGATCAAAGTGAAAAGCCAAAGAAGAATGATGCAACTCCAAATAACAAGACCAAAGGAATCAAGAACAAAGGACCACAACAAAATACAACATCAATCCAAAGAAGAATGAAAAATATTCTAGGTATGTTCGTTTATTTAATGGTTATTTTTTTCATGCGTTAACTATGGACATATGGCCAAGGATTTTAAAGTTATTGACAAGTACAACTATCAAGGACCATCACATCTGAATGAACCATTCAGGTATGCACATATATTTAATGGTTATTGATTTTTATGTGCTAACTATGGACATATGGCTAGGGATTGTGAAGTTTTTGACAGGTACAATAATTATTTGCAAAACCCTAGAAGCAAGTTTGCAGGATCACGAGACAGGTTCCATGATGATTTTGTCATAAGAGAATACGTGCTAGATGGGCTAAACATTGAATGTTTCAAATTCCATAACTATGGCCATAGCGCTCATGGTTGTAGATATCAGATGGAATCACTTATGGACAACATTGAATGCTTCAAGTGTAATAACTATGGGCACATGGCTCAAGATTGTAGGAATAAGAAAGTCTGGAAAAGGAAATAGGTACAAGAAGACAAAGTAGATAACAAGGTTTTAGTAGTTATGCTTTCAGGATTTGAAAAAGCAAAATGTCATGAGGAATTAAGAGTTGCTTCAGATAATGACTCAAGTCAAGATGGCCCGTTAGGTGACTCACTATTTTGAACAATATAGCTTGTTGACTCCTTAATGTTTGTAGAGGAGGAGTCTATGCAGTAGTATATGGAACAAGTCTATGATTGACATGAAAGTAGTTTGAACAAGATGGCAGTTTCATTACAGGTTCAGGGGGAGCAAAAAAATTGAAGGATTACAAGTTACAAGGAACAAGGCAATATTAGTTTGCAAAGGATATGCATAGGTTGAAGGAATCAATTTTGAAGAAAAATTTACTCCTGTTTCCAGAATGGAAGATATCAGGATGTTTCTTGCTTATGCTTGCTCGAGAAAACTCAAGGTCTACCAAATGAATGTTAAGTTAGCTTTTCTAAATGGTGAATTGGAGGCATAAGTTTACATTGAACAAGCCGAAGATTTTATGTTCTCTCACAAAGAAGACTGCGTCTGCGGATTAAAGAAGTCCCTATATTGTCTCAAGCAAGCTTCTAGGGCTTGGTATGCTTGTCTTGATGGATATATACCTCAATAGGGATTCAAGAAAGGAAGCGCTAACAACAATCTTTATGTGAAAGTGGATCGAGATAACCTAAAAATTATCGAAGTATATGTGGATGATATAATCTTTGGAAGAAGTGATGAAAGATTAAGTAAAGACTTTGCCACAAAAATGCAAAGTGAGTTTGAAATGTCTATGCTTGGCGAACTGACATATTTTTTAGGGCTTCATGTTTCTCAGCAGGAAAAAGGAATATTCATATATCAAACCAAGTACATCAGAGAAATTCTCAAGAAATTCCAGATGGAAGATTGCAAGCCAGTCCTTACCACCATGGTAACAAGTTGCAATTAAGCTTAGAAGACTCATCAAAGGATGTGGACCAAAGGTTGTATAGATCCATGATTGGTAGTCTCCTATATGTGACAGCCTCCCATCTAGATGTGATGCAGGCAGTTGGACAGGTAGCATGATTCCAAGCAGCACCAAAAGAATCTCATATCATCGTCATCAAAATAATTCTTCGATATCTTAAGGGCACCACGGAATATGGTCTCTGGTATCCCAAAGGAAATGATCTCGTCATCCAAGCTTATATAGATGCATATTGGGAAGGAAGTGTTGATGATCGTAAGAGTACTAGTGGAGCAACATTCTGCCTAGGTGGTTGCCTTGTCTCACTGTTGAGTAAAAAGAAGTCTTCAATCTTGTTATCTGCAATGGAAGAAGAATACATTGCGACAACAACTTGTTATACTCAAGTTCTCTGGATGAAGCAAACCTTGCAAGATCTTCAAGTTAAGTTTGATGAGCCTATTTCGATCTTTTGTGATAAAATGAGTGCTATCAGTATCTCCAAAAATCCTGTGATGCAATGTTGGGCATGGAATTCCCCCAAGGTATGTTTTGGGGCTCAAATCCCAGGTTTTGATTGAATCTTGTTGTAAAGCTTCGTGAATTGTGGGCGCGGGGTGTGAAAGTATGATAGAGTCACAGGGTTGTCTACCATAGTTTTGTAATGTAATGTCGGCTGGATGGACCTACCCATGGTCCAAGGACCATGGGATTGTATAAATAGAGCGAGGCTCTAAGTGTATAAGAATCAACTAAGGAGAAAAGAGCATCAAAAGTCTAAGTGATTGAGTCGCAGTGTGAAGTGTGTCTTTGGGTCGCAGAGTAGGAGAAGGCTCTGTAGCTGAGTGCACAAACCCCTACAGTTGAGTGCGGAGACCCCTGCAGTTGAGTGTGCAGGGTGGAGTCGAGTCTGTAACCAAGGAAGGAATTAATAAAGAGAAGTTTTATCATAATTCTGTGTATCTGTTCTTGGGTTAATGCATGTTTCATATAACTGGCATATATACCGTTTATTTACTGTGCACACTTGTACGAATGATTTATGTTGTATAACTTAAAGCACACAAGTAGGATAAAATAATAAACTAACATTGGAAATTTAGTGAGGCATTGGGTAATAACGCAAAAGCGCGGCATTCAGCCCCTGGGTAGGGCTGCGTGAAGGCAGTATATCAGGCTGCGAGGTACGGGAAAGTGCGTGAAGCAACCTGAACGCAGGGTCAAACTGCGGACCATTCAAACTCATCAGACATCTACAGGGTGCAGAAACCTGGTTCTAGCACCCTCCCATACTACTTTTGGTGAGACCTCAGTCCATGCTCCGCGGACTGTTGCTGAAAGGGCCAGTAATAACAGGATTTGTTTGGCTAATTAACTCTAAACCTGGGTCAGGCCCCAACAAGCAAACAAATGGTTCCGTTGCCGATACCAGGATCTGCATAAGAGATGTCTGATGTCACATCACTGTAATCTGATAAAGAAAGGAATTGAAGAGTGGTTGGACAGAAAGATTCACGAGTTCACGGCGCAAGAAAACAGGAATCCGCGAATATTGAAGGAAGAGTGGTTAGAATGCTACTTATATAAGGAAATCCATGAAATTTTCTTTGCATCCTTCCCTACTGAGTTGTACGAATGGATCGCGAAGCTAGCAGACAGTTAAGGAAGGTGTGGGCTCGACAAACCTATTGTGTGGACTCCAGAGTTGGTGCGCAAACTGGAAGCATTGGAAGATAAGATTACACGCGCTGTTGATCACTGGCTGGATAGGATCATAGGAGGGTTCATCACCGAATTTGTGGTAGATACTTCGGTCAACTATAGCGAAGCGAAATGACGCTTCCTCAAGGGACTGCGAGGTAAGTACATCAAATATTTGAACACTTGGATTAAAATGCCACTGTGTGAAAAGCAGGTTATGCGAATAAATAAATGTTTGGGGCTACGCAGAGTGGGATCATCTACAAAAACGAAGGTAGCATACAACTTGAAACCAACCCCATGATATCACCTCTGCGAGGGGACGAAGAAGAGCTCGCGAAGGTTTCACCAAGAAGTGAGATCAGTCTGATAAGGCATAGAATTCCATGCATACCACCCCCACCCACACCACCACTAGTTTCACCATATTCACTCCCGACTTCGCCCAAACCACCTCTGCCACCATCGTGAAGTAGTATGGCCAACACAATAAAGCTACTAGTGTTCAAGGGAATAGGAAATGAAGATCCGGACCAATTTTGGTTCGTGGTAAAAGCAGTATGGGAAGAACAGGGTGTCATGGACGATAATATAAAGAAGGCAACATTAGTTAGCACTCTGTAGGATCGCGCGCTGACTTGGTACATTAAACATTCCAATGACAATCCGAATGTGGGGATAACGGATATCCAGGCTTCACTAAAAAAAGAATTTAGCAGGACGAAATTAGAGGCACAGTCGATTATTGGAATCAAGGAAATCATCATGCTACTAGGCAAAACCCCGTGGGAATTGGATTAAAGACTAAAGTGCACAATTCGCGAAGCAAACATGACCTTAACAGACGGGCAACATCGTGAATGGTTTGTAGCCTCGTTAACGCCGCATTTGCAGAACGCGCTTTCACAACAAAGGATAACCACTCAGGCTGAAGCTTTGGAGGTCGCGATGAGATCACACGAGACTCTGATACAAGATTAAAACCTAGAAGTCCAACAGATTCATGCATAGTTTAAGAACTTGTGCCTTGAGATGCGGAGTTTGAAACAAGATAGGATGGCTCATGTAGAAGTGCGTGACGAGGTTTGGTGCGTAAAGTGCAAAGGCCAGGGACATGACAAGGACCATTGTCCAGTATTTGCGAACTACCTGGCAGGTGGAGGACCAATGCCTTTGAGACTGGAGGCACACATAGGATCAAGCACAACACCTGCATTGTGGTGCACGATTTGTTAGATAAGAGGGAAGCATGCTACAGATAATTGCCATCTATTACAGAAGTATACGCAGAATTCCTAGTAGTTGTTCTATAATTTCTGCAGGTCAGTAGGCCATGATGAGCGCACCTATAGAAGTTACAAACTGATAATGGATTGGACTCCTACCTACAGAGTTAAGGTCGAAACACGACCCCTCGATCAAAATGCAGGAATGGCGTGCACTAGAATTCAGGGACGCGGACGAGGCCGAGGAGGAATGGGACTAGGAATTGGTCACGACCAACTGATATGTTACAATTGCGGAGGACCGGGGCATTATGCTCGCAATTGTACAAATCCAACAAGACCATCATGCTTATATTATATGTAGTTTGATCATGAGATGGAGGACTCTCCCACCCTGATAGCGAGATTGCGCGATAAAGGAGCACTCCAACCTGCCCCGACTCAGAGCCTGCAAATGATGAGGTTTGAGCCGCGCGAGGAAGTCCCGAATGTAAATATCGTGCTTCGAACCAGTATCATGATGGGGGATGACAAGGGCAAGAAACCGAAGAAAGTAGCTGGGTTCACAAGGCTCCGACGAAGGAACCTGAATTTGATCTGGAGTGCGCTAAAGAGACATTCATGGAAGCTAAGAAGAGCTTCGTGGATGCCTCTACTTCAGGAAGTAGAGACAGACTAGAACCAGAAATGGACCCCTCAATTCTCACTACATTCTTGAAGACATGCGTGAAGCTTCTGTGCGATAGCAAGGCTATGAAGGGGCTGCAAGAACTCATAACTAGATGTGCTGGGATCACGCCAGGAGAACCGTGCATAGTCTGGAAGCTTGGGAAGTACATGACGCAAATAGGAAGGGAGATGAGATTGACTACGTAGATAGGGGAGTATGAAATGGATCAAGTGATTCTGGATCTAGGATCGCACGCGAACGTCCTGCCAAAGCAGACATGGGAGCATATGGGCAGGCTGGCGCTGCAATGGTCTCTGATCCAACTGCGAATGACAAACCAGTAGAAGATCCTACCTATGGGTGTTACAGAACCATTTGGGCACATCAAATCCCAACATCCAGATTAGTGTTTTAGGGCTCATCAAACCCTAATTTCAGTTCCTTCATGCCCTAAACAAGTCACTCCTTTGAATTCTTCCTTCCCAGATAGTTTCATGACTTGAAGACATCTAGAAATAGCCTCTAGAGGAACCAGCGCAGGTAAGCCATTATTAAGGTGCGCTACAGAGCAGTTACGTCCACTGCCAGGGTCCTCTGGAGAGCACTTAGGCTTCCTTTCACCCACGCTGGGCGAGAATGAGTGAAATTCACATAGGGTTTGGGGAATATTTATCTTTTGGAGTCATCTAGAAGTTTCCCTGAGTTATCAACTCCTATGAGCTCGAAAATGGATGAGGAATGAGTTAAGGTGCATCCTATCCTCTCATCCCTTCTTCCATGGAACTAATTCTAAGTATGGAAGGCCATTCAATGCCACCATTAATGACAAAACCTCCTTCATATTCTTATAAATTGACCACTCATATAAGTGATCAGGGGCTGGACTATGTTGAATTATAAGGAGATAATGCTGCGATGAGATTTGGCTTTGAATCAAGTATTGTGATGCTACAAGTTTGTCTACTTTTGATGTGATGTGGATGGGATCCAAGTTGGAGGAATGGCTTTGAATCCTACACTAATGGTTGTAGTCCCTTCTTCTATCTAATAAAGTGTTCAAACCTTTTTCCCATATGTTTGTATTGTTTCATAATGCTTAGATGTGTGAATTGTATCTAATTCCTTTCACTTATATTCAATAGATCACATGCTTTGATCGGTTTTTGTCTTCTGTTGTGTTTACAGGGTACTTCTCAAACGGATTAAGTATGGGAAGGAGTGATAGAATCGATACAACGTAGACAAGAGGAAAGCGAAACTACAGGTAGGCCTTCTATCTTCTTATCTTATCTATTGTTTATAGGAAAAGTCTAAAACACTTTAAACTATTTTTCTAGATACAACTACTTATCTAGGGAATTAGTATTTATTCGTAGATACTAAATTCTTCAAAACAAATTGGAAACTCCATTGGGGACAACTATCACCTTTCCTAGTAGCTTATTCACCTCCTAAGACATTCTTGTAGACCCTACTTGTGTTCATTGACTGTATTTCAGCTCTTTTGCATTAAATTTTGGTCAAAAATTGAGGTTAGATAACTCTTGAGTGGCCTCTCAGGAATCAGCGCAGGCTTGGTCAGTGGAGAGTGCTCTGCAGAGCACCCTTGAGTGAGAGACAGTGCTCTGCAACACAGTTAGGCCCTCTTTGACCTGTGCTGATCAACCTTAGGTCAAATTCCCACATTTGGAAAGTGTTTTTGCCAACTTTTCTCTGTTTGTTTGCTTGCTGATTGATCAACGAATGTTAGGTCTCAGAGAACAATTTCTATCTCCTTGTCTATCCCTACTTTGACTTGATTGATTAATGTTTCTTAAAATTTTTCTTTGTCATTATCAGTCTATAGTCAAAGTTCGAATATAGTTGATTAATATTTGTTCGAAAGAAAGTGTCGTAAATTCTTCTTTTCCTTCGAAACAGAACTGTCGTCAAAGTCTTCATTCTTATTAAAGATTGATTGATTGTATGTGCATATTTGTTTTTGTTCATCATTACATTAAGAGATTCGAAAATAAAAACTTGCATCATTCATATTGTAGTTTGTGAATGCTTGAAAGGAATAGCTAGGGAAATTGCATTAGTTGTGCTCTTTGCTTTTTATCAAAATCTGATTTCTCTATCCCTACTAGCTAAGGATTTTCATTGTTAAATTGAATGGAAAGAATGCTTATCATATTAGTTGCATTTTAGGGATTGAAAATATACATCACGTGGTGAACCTTGAAAGGCAAATTCTAAAGAAGATCAACTTAAAATTTATCTGAATTTACCTAATGGAGCATTGTCACCTAACGAGAAACATTTAGAGGTCTAGGCTAGAGACGTGTTCCAGCGTTGTAAAAAAAAGCAGCTGTCGCTAACTTGTCTGCAATACATCCCGAGTGTGATACCTCATTCCATGTACGTGAGTATATTGTAGCTCATCCATGTACCTTTGGGTATATAGGGCGGTGACACAATACGTAAAGTATATGGGAATGCTCTCACTGTGCGATTTTGCATTAGACAACGCTTATACAGATTGGGCCTCCACGTACTTTCGGGTATATATGGGAGGACAACACTAGGTTTCTATCCAACCTTAGGTAACCGAGTTGGCCACCTTGTACACTGTGATACACTGAACACAACATTTGGGGAGATTGCCTGCTCATACTTCTCGGTTCGCCGAGAGGTATTCTGTAGTTCACAGTTGCTTGGTAAACCTTTTGCTTAGATTATCCCTCTTTGGTTTTGTTATTTTACTTTGATTAAAATAAAATTAATTGACCGTGGATAACATCCTCCATGCGCACTCCTTGGTTGATCTTAGGTTGAAACATATGCCGACAAATCCAGAGTCCACCGATCAAGGAATTCCTTTGGATGGGAATCCTAGTCCTTTTCCTCCATTTGGAAATATTGGTGCTCCATATATGGTTACATTGCCCCTTCCAGGATTTACCATTGGATTTACAGTATGGTTGTTTTCAACCTCCTTGGTTCAAAATGTCGTGATTTCTTTGCAATTGAGTACTCCAACTGGACAAAATCAACCTCCAGTTGATTCTAAAGTTGACCCTTTGCCTTCTTCGTTGGTTGTTTCTTCCTCCCCTTCTTCCTCTTCGCCTGGTGAGAGTATTGGTACTAGTAACCAGGTCGCTAAGAAGAAGAAGAAAGGGAAGAAGAAGAAGAAGAAACAAATTCAGCAGAGGGGCAATCAAGTAACCATTGCTTTGAATGCAACATCTGATGATAAACCATCCGTCAAGGCTCACAAAGTTCGATATCCATGAAAAATTGTGTGGGATACCATCTTCTTCGAAATTGTCCTAATATTCCTCAGATCTTAGAAGAATGGTCTTCTCATTCACATCATCCTGTGTCATCAACTTCTAGAGATCATGTTGGTGACACACCATCAACTAGTGATAGTAAAGTTCATGGAAAGAAGGGTAAAGATAAGTTTCCCTGTAGGTTATGTGAAGGGAATCACCCCATTCACCTTTGTACCTATCTGGATGAAGCCAAAAAAGTGTTGGATAACTGTCCCGCTTCACCGCAGCGACTTCTATCTGGTTACAGGAGAATTTCCCTTAATTCTTCACTAGTTTATGAATTGACTGACTCAAATCAACCGTTAGTTAAACCCACTCTCTCTGAAAGTGAATCCTATGAGTCTATACTCGACCCAAATCAACAGGTCGAGGTAACAATTCACCCGATTTCACCTTCAGCTAATCACACATTTCCCAAAGAGAGTGAATACGATACCACTCAGGTTCTTTTTGTTTCTTCAGATTCTAATGAGCTTGGGGGAAGTCTTCCTGTTCCATCAAGACAGGAGGAAAATCCTCCCGCTCTTGTAACTCAAGGGGTTAATTCTCCCATTCTTACGGTACCCCCTCCAAGTAGTCTGGTCACTTCCTTTGATTGGAATCAATTGGCAGGATTCCGTCTTCCTTCTTATGTGCCTTTCCAGATCATAGTACAGGTTTGTAATATGATTGTATCGGGCACTATTATAGATGAAGTTGCATCTGTGAGCATCCTTTCCTCGACTGCTTGGCAAGCACTCGGTTCACCGCCGCTTGTGCCTATTACCCATAATTTGTTGGCTTTTAACAGAGGAACCAGTCAACCATTAGGGATCCTTCCTCAGTTGCCTATTACTTTGGGAGGAAAAATCATTTATATGAATGTGATGGTAGTCCCAAGCCCTTTAGATTAGAATTTACTTCTAGGGCGTGACTATGTTTATGACATGGGAGCTATTGTTTCCACACTATTTCGAGTGATGTGTTTCCCACATGAAGGCAAAATTGTCACCATTGACCAGATTTCATTTCCCGGTCCAAATATGGCTTCCAGTCAACCATCTTCCCTAAATGGTGCTTTTGTACCAATGGTATCATCTCCGCCACGGGTTAATTATGTGGCAACTAGTTCCATGCCTACATCAACTAATGATCAATTCAGTGATGTTGTACATCATGTACTGGGGGCATTGGAACCAGATCTTTCCTTCATGAACTCTTATGAGTTGTGATCGAAGCATGAGGATAGTTCCTTGTATTGTGTCAACCTCGTTAAAAAATGAAACATAGGGTATGAGGATAATTATTTTACCGTGTCAACCTCATTAAAAAAAATGAAACAACTCCCTAGAGGATAGTTCTTTATATTTTGTCAACCTCGTTAAAAAAATGAAACAAGGAATACGAGGATAGTTCCTTGTCTTGTGTCAACTTCATTAAAAAATGAAACCAAGGAACATGAGGATAGTTCCTTGTCTTGTGTCAACCTCGTTAAAAAATTAAACAAAGGGTATGAGGATAGTTCTTTTACTGTGTCAACCTCATTAATAAAATGAAACAACTCCCCCGAGGATAGTTCTTAGTCTTGTGTCAACCTCGTTAAAAAAATGAAACAAGGAATACGAGGATAGTTCCTTGTCTTGTGTCAACCTCGTTAAAAAATGAAACAAGGAGTATGAGCATAGTTCCTTATCTTGTGTCAAGCTCGTAAAAAA
Source organism: Pinus taeda (assembly GCA_000404065.3). Lineage (NCBI taxonomy): Eukaryota > Viridiplantae > Streptophyta > Pinopsida > Pinales > Pinaceae > Pinus > Pinus taeda. The sequence goes on from APFE031140052.1 coordinate 21,100, forward strand.
ATGAAACAAGGAATATGAGGATAGTTCATGGTCTTGTGTCAACCTCATTAAAAATTAAACAAGGTCCCTTGGAGCAAAGTTCCAACTCGAGTCTTTGATTAGATCTCGTAAAATCTTTCGCTTGATCTCGTAAGTGAACCTTCATTCCATTTACCTCATAGCCGCGAGTAGTCTACTTAGGTAAATGTAATGAAGCTTGCGGGGCATGCACCTAGTGGTAAAGTTAAGTTTCCTCGTAGGTTATGTGAAGGGAATCACCCCATTCACCTTTGTCCCTATTTGGACGAAGCCAAAAAGTTGTTGGATAACCGTCCTACTTCACCGTAGTGACTTCCATTTGGTTACAGGAGACTCTCCCTTTCATCATTCCGGGGGCATGAAAACCAATCTCAAGCATAGTTCTTCGTTTCAAGCTTGTGTAAAAATGAAATTGAATCTAAGCACAGTTTTTCGTTTCAAGCTTGTGTAAACATGAAACTTAATCCAATCATAGTTCCCTATGGTTCAAGCTTGTGTAAAAGTGAACCCATTTCTATTTTAACCCTCGTGATTGCCATTCTATCAGCATTTCCCGTCAGATGAACCTTGGTTGTTTTCATCCCATGGCCACCATCCCTTTGGCCTATCATTCACTTTCACTTGGTTGTTTTAACCTTTTTGAGGAACATTTGCAATGAGTGATCTTATTAGCCAACCTCTTCACATAAATCAACATGTTTTGAGAAGTACCAACATCACCGGAACTATTTTCTATCCTAGACACCACTTGTTCCTCAAAATGGAGTCCTCTTTAAGCTCTTTTTGGACTCTCTAAACATGAAAAGATTGTCGAGCGCTTGTCCTTTCTAGTTCGTTAATGGATTGGAATTGATATCTCTCTTGTATTATTTTACGCTTTTTTGGACTTGAAAGATTAATTTATGAAAAAGAACTTGTGGAGTTTTCTTTTTGTCCCTTTTCCAACTCTCTAAACATGAAAAGGACTGAGTTATCATTGTCGTTAAACTTGTCAAAACATCAAATAGCGAAAAAATTGTCCATCTAGACAATACCGAGTTTCACCTTCGCTAGACTCGCTAAAACATCAAATAACGATGGATTTTCCCAAAGGGTGAAATTATACAACAAGAATATGTTATCCTCCTCAAGCTTGATAAAAATAAAGAGGTACTGGTCAGCAATGATTGGGGAAAATGGGAAAAAGGGGAAAATCACTTTATGGTAGCAAGTCGTTGTTGAACATGACATTTTCACTCCATCACCGTGACTATTTGGGTTGGGTTATTAGCTTGATGGATATCACACCATTGGTCTCTCATACCATCCATCACTTTGTTTTGGGTCAATGCTACCGATTCACTTTAGTGTTGCCGACATGTTCAAGAGAGGTCATCCAATCAAAATTCATTTGTTGCAATATCATAAGCCTTCATTTTCATGACCGCCATTCCTGAACCTTGTGTCATCAGTCAAATTCCATCTCTAAAATCACTACACTCGTTTCATGTTGTTGATGTGGGATAAATCAAGGCCCTCCTGCGATGATTCGTTTCTTGTTGACATGAACACATTATCCAAGAAGTTGACTTAGAAACACCCATTGAGTACCTTGAAGCTTGCATGCATCAATGGCAGGTTTCTCGCTTCCGGTGATAGTCATACATCAATGGCCTTCGACTGAAAGACTTTGTATGGTGTTCGACATCAAATCATCCATTCACACCATGAAGAATGTACTATAGTACCTTGAGGATCATTATCATTATTGGTGATTTCTCTCACATCTGTTAACAACTTACATGATTGGTTGGTAATCAGATGGTGTCTTCACATGTTCGAATTCACATCACATGTTCACATGGTTAAGATTCATACTTGAGTGAATAGTTGAATGAGATTGAAGACCTCAGATCTAGTTCATCCATCCAGGCTGCGATTTCAGGAGTACTAAATCATATGTACAATGGATTTACATTGATGGCCATTCCGATCATGGGTATATATCTATAGACGACTGTTTATGTACATGTAATGAAAGTTTACAAGCTGAGCATGGGTATTCCTTTCCTCAAAAATTCATGTAAAATCAAATATCATGATATATGTATTGTAATTAATGCAGGTCACCTTCCACTTTGATACCTCCTCATCACATCGTAAAGCATTTCATTCGACATTCGCATTTTTCTAACTTCACGCTTTAGGGGGAAGCTGTTATAGAACCATTTGGGCACATCAAATCCCAAAATCCAGATCAATATTTTAGGGCTCATCAAACCCTAATTTCAATTGCTTCATGCCCTAAACAAGTCACCCCTTTGAATACCTCCTTCCCAGACAATTTCATGACTTGAAGACATCCAAAAATAGCCTGTAGAGGGACCAGCACAGGTAAGCCCTTATGAAGGTGCGCTACAGAGCATTTAAGTCCACTGCCAGGGTGCTCTGTAGAGCACTTAGGCTTCCTTTCACCTACACTGGGCGAGAATGAGTGAAATTCACATAGGGTTTGGGGAATATTCTTATCTTTCGGAGTCATTTAGAAGTTTCCCTAACTTATCAACTCCTGTGGGCTCGAAAATGGATGAGGAACAAGTTAAGGTGCATCCTATCCTCTCATCCCTTCCTCCATGGAACTAATTCTAAGTATGGAAGGCCATTCAATGCCACCATTAATGACAAAACTTCCTTCATCCTCCTATAAATTTACCACTCATCTAAGTGATCAGGGGCTAGACTATGTTGAATTATAAGGAGATAATGCTACTATGAGATTTGGCTTTGAAGCAAGTATTGTGATGCTACAAGTTTGTCATGCTTTTGATGTGATGTGGATGGGAT
>APFE031140052.1:24115-79632 GCA_000404065.3 Pinus taeda
TCAGACACCAATGGTTGTAATTCCTTCTTCTATCTAATAAAGTGTTTGAACCTTTTTCCCATATGTTTGTATTGTTTCATAATGCTTATATGTGTGAATTGTATTTGATTCCTTTCACTTATATTTAATAGATTGTATGCTTTGATCGGTTTTTGTCTTCTATTGTGTTTACAGGGTACTTCTCAAGTGGATTAAGTACGGGAAGGAGCGATGGAATTGATACAAGGGAGATGAGAGGAAAGCAAAACTATAGGCAGGCCTTCTATCTTCTCATCTTATCTATTGTTTATAGGAAAAGTCTAAAACACTTTAAACTGTTGTTCTAGATACCACTACTTATCTAGGGAATTAGTATTTATCCGTAGATACTAAATTCTCTAAAACAATGTGGAGATTGCAGGGAATCACTGTAGATATCGAAGGACCGAGCGCGCTTGTGGATTTCGAAGTGATAGAGATTGTTGATGACAACAGTCCCTATCCCACGCTACTAGGAATAGATTGGGCCATTTACATGAATGGAGTGATAAATATAAAGAAGCGCAAGATGATTTTGAGTAAAATTCATTGTGCATAGTGGTACCTTTAGACCCTATGGAAGGATCATGCTACACAAAACCAGTGCGCGACAACGATAACGGTGACGATCTAGACTGTATCTACAAGATAACTGCACGGGAGCAAGACTGGGTAAATCCAACAACGGATGGCAGGATTTCATGGGAGTGTGAAATCTCTTGCACTTCAGATTCAGACAAGGAAATAGAACAATGGCAGAACCGGTTACACGAGGTAACCACACTTAACTCTAACATGATGACAAGGTCGCTGCGCTACGTGGTAGTAGAGGTAAGAGATATGCCTATGTATGATGGGTTGAGCGAGGTGGATGATTTCTTGAACAAATTTGGGAGAGAAGTACAAGAACATCAACGTTTCAATGCTCTGAAATGGGTATTGTTTGCTACGCCCGCAAGGTGGTGGCTTACACACCAACATAATTTTGAGGACTGGCGTGAATGCAGGAGGATGATGACCTACGATTTGGGAAGCCTTAGATGTGGATAAAAGCCAAATATGACGGACAAAACAGCCTGCGCACCCACCTTTCCAGATGGATACAGGCATATGGTGCACAACTTGCACGAAGGCACACCGTCCGCACGATAGGAAACACAATTGACAAGCAGGCGTAGGCAAGAAAATGGTGCGAACAACCCCTTTGTTTGGGACTAGGAGGTATGTGAAGAACAACCGCGCAAAAGGTTATCCACGTAGAATCCTTTAACAAAGTGTGCGAAGTACTGAACAGGGTCCACAATATGAAACAGACTGACTGGGACTTGCGTGTACCAGCATTCTAAGGGCATATAGGACCACGTTCAAGAACCTAACAACATAGGAACTGCCAAGGCCGAAGTACAAAGTGAATGCTGTAATCCCTATGGAGCATGAAAAGCCTAGTCCGCGCATAGCAGTACCAATAGATACGAGGGTTCACAAAGCCCAGAAAGAAGGGATCACATAGCTCCAACGCATGGGACTTGAGGAAGAAATCCAACAGGGAAATTTTAGTCTCCAAGAACTTGAAAAGGAAAGGGTGCTATTAAGGAAGAAAAGCGCTTTGGTAGAAGCAGAAGTCAAGAAGCTAGAAGACGAGATAAGGGACAAATTTCTCGATAGAAAGACCATGGTGTTAAAACAGGGTGCACACAATCATGTTGACAAGATTGAGGACTATCATCGTGAATTGATCAGTCTGATGCCTTGGCTTGGACCGCATATTACTAAGAGAATTAACCAGGTTGATGTGTTGCAGAGGATAAGGTGCGCGATGTGACCAGTAATGGTAAAAGGTAGGTATTTCCCAAATGTAATGCTGGATGATTAGAGGAAACCGCACATAGGTGGCGTGGCCACCTGACTAGTCGATGAAGGAACAATATTAGCACTCTAGGCAGTTGGAAGGGAGTGCAAGACTATAAACTATTCTGCCCGGGAGCTGCGTGCAGAAACAAAAAATCACAAGGTCCGCAACTGCGCACGGGGGGGCTCAATGCCATGCGGGTTGGCCAGAAAGTGACCGTTGAAGTCATTATTCATGATGGGAAGCTCGCCTTGAGGCCAAATGGAGCGGGCAACATGCATTTAAGACACAATTTATGGGCAAGATTTGGGAAAATATGCCGCCAAGAAAGCATTAATGAATCAGAATTGGGGGGAACGGTCGAATTCGAATTCAAAAAGCGTTATAAAATACAAAGAGCTACCCGCAAACAACACTTGGTCATTTGTGAATTCAACAATTGAGTAGAACCCTGAGTGTTGTGAGCCAAGTGTTGATTGAGCCCCTGAGTTCGTGAGTGCTATATTTCTTGATGAGCACGATGGAAACTAATCAGGATGTTATGGACATAACAGAAATGGCTGCCGAGGAGGTCGCACAGACCCTAACTGTGGGGGATGTTCCAGAAGATGCCAAGATTGTGGCAGAAATCCCGAAATCACCACACACGCCAAGACCCAAGAAGGACAAAAAAGAAATGGCTCCCGTACGTGTTTCCCCGTGGAACCTGCTGCGCAGTAAACTATCGATGGATGAAAAGGGGAAAGTCGTCGCTATAGAAACAGACGAAGAAGAAGAAGATCTGGAGGATCTTATCATCTCAGAGGAGGAGGATGAAGGCATGGAGAAGGACACTTAACCTGTATGCCCTGCAACAAAATTTCCTGACTACGTCCCCCCACGAAAAGGGAAGGCGAAAGTGCCCAAGGACCTGGACAAGACCAAGAGCTCGCTCCAGACCCTGCTCCTCCCAGATAACATTATATTTGAGGGCACACACTTGGGACGCGTGCTGAGCTTGAAATTTGAAAATTGCAACCTCGCTAACCACGAGAAGTTTCCTCACCTGGAGACAAGGAACCTCATGAGGCCCAAGCAAAACACCGCGGTGGGGGTTACAGAGCTAGAGCCAAAAAAGTGGTTTTGCGGAGTGGAGAAGGCTGGAATGCTGAATCTGCTTTGGGTGCCACACTTTCATCACGCCTCAATGACCATTTTCGTCATTAGGTAGTTGCTTTTCCTGGTGCATGATGGGTGTTTATTATTGGAGAAGCCTATCCCCATCACGACAGACCTAATTCATTGCGTCTCTCGACTTTCATGTAAAGGAGAGGACCCCGTGGACATATCGAAAGGGAAGGGCAATGATTTGGCCATCATGGACGCCATGAAGAAGAATTACAAGCTAGAAAAGAAGAAGAGGGGCTATGCCATCTCCAGCATCAAGGAAAAAGTAGTGCGCGCAGCGACCCAAATCTTGGTAGGAAAGGTCATGCGAAAGTGTCGCACAGATGAGGTACCTGCGCTAGTGGTTGCACTAGCCGATTAGTGCATGGAGGGGGTCCAATTTAACTGGTTCGAATTCCTTTGCACATTTTTTTTAGAGAATTGTCGTGAAGCCCAGGAACAGGGCAAAACATTCCACTGTGCATGGTTGTTGCTGTCCATAGTGCTCGAGGTTGGGGAGTTGGTGGAGGATAGTCAATTCCCCATAATTGACTGGGACCTGCCAGAGGCCGCAAAGTATGCTTCACTCTGGGCCACGAATGATGCTAAGGGGATACACGAAAGAAAAATATTCTGGTTGTTCATGGAAATGAACCTCACAATGGTTATCAACCGTAAACCGTGGTTGTCACCCACTGTTTATGATAGTCTGCAGGGTTTTGCTGAATTTAAAGCGGACATGCATAACATCTATATCTAGGCATGCAAGGACCCGACCAAGCAGTGGGAAAAGCTACCCTTCATAGCCAATGATGACGTCATTTTCAATGTCCTGGAGGCATGGCTGCCACAGTGGTACGCCCCATACATCACATAGCTCGAGAAGTCGGCAACGCAAAGAAAGAAGGACGAAGTCAAGATGCGCATCTCACATTTGGCTGAGAAACGAAGGGAGGAAGCAGTGGAAGCGGAAGTGCGGGAAGCAAGGGATGCAACGTAGAAAGCCATAGTAGAAGTAGCAACGCAAGAAGTAGTCGGGAAGGCGGGCGTGGGATAAACAATGCCTTCGCAAGGGAAGGAAGCAACAAAAGCAAGAACAGAAAAAGGAGGCACGAACCTACAAACTGCGGCAACACAGCTGAAGCACCAACACCCAACCAAGCGGTCAGGGCCAGAGAAGAAGGCCAAGGTCTCAAAATTGTCCATTAACCTGATCACCCTAACCGAGGGTGATCTGCACGATATCAACGAAGTGGTGCGTGATGTCACCACTGAGGCTATCCAAAATTTCATGCAAGAGGACCAGATTGTGTTGGGAGCCCTCAGAGCGTAGTTGCAAGAATTACAGGTACGCCCCCCTCAGGTTGGTACAGTCGGATCCTCCGCAGTAGAGCAAATGTTGCGTGCGTAGATAACGAACACCATAGTGTTGCTGGAAGGGGCACTAGTGGCATCAAATGAGGCTGACCAACCTTTGGCTAGCTTGTTGAAAGGTCTCGATATCAATCCCGCTGCACTCCCGCTTGAGACCTTATATGTATTGCAGGATGGGATAACTGCAGAGCTGTGAGCTAGGGAGAGCTGTGCACTCCAAGTCATCAATGAGCATAAAATAAATATGGAACAACTAAGCTTGCAGTGTGACAAATTGGTGTTGCAGAATAAACAGCTGGTACAGGTGATAGACGACGCTTGTCAAAGTGTCCTGGATCTGGCCATCCTAGCAGACATACCAGCAGAGGTGTGGATCCACCGGTTAGCAGTAGCGGTCTGTGAGGTGAGGGAAGAAATGACAAAGGTTCAGCTGGAGCTGAACCTTCACATTGCGGAGCTGTGATTAGAGGCACAACCATCCACTCCCCCAGAAGTCAAAGAACAGCGCGCTAGCGCTATCACAGTAGGATTGGAAGAAATTGGAGGTGCAGTGCGAGACTACACCAACATGTTGGAAGAATCACTTGCGGTCCTCACAACTTTGCAGGAGGACCCCAACATCCAGTGCTTAGAGACAAAGGCGCGAGAACTCCAACAATAGTACAAAAATGTCCGAGGAACTGTGTAGATGGTGGTCCTTGCCCAGAGGCTTCCACAGATGTAGCAGGTGGACGCAGCATGACATAAGGAATCAATCCTCAAAGTGCGCATCTAGCCTTGGATGGACGAGGCCTTCACCATCATGGTAGAAATTGAAGGCAAGCTCACACACATGTAGGGGATGCAAATATTGATGCAGAGAAGCACTCCCGATATAGAGGTCTCGGAACATCGTATGCAGCAGATCCAACAAGCAACAACTTAGTGCGCTGCTGACCACCACGCAGTTTGAGAACAGTTGGAGGGACTCCATGCAAAGATCACCGTGTTGACAGAGTGACTCAAGGGCGAGTCATGATGTTTGTGTTGGGGGCCTATTGGGCATGGAATCCCCCCAAGGCATGTTTTGTGGCTCAAAGCCCAAGTTTTGACCGAATCTTGTTGTAAAGCTCCGTGAATTGTGGGTGCGGGGCGCAAGAGTATGATAGAGTCATAGGGTTGTTTTCCCTAGTTTTGTAATGTAATGTCGGCTGGATAGACCCACCCATGGTACACGGACCATGGGATTGTATAAATAGAGCGAGGCTCTAACTGTATAACAATAATCTAACTAAGGAGAAAAGAGCATGAGAATTCTAAGTGATTGAGTCGCAGTGTGAAGTGTGTCTTTCGGTCGTAGAGTAGGAGAAGGCTCTGCAGCTGAGTGCACAGAGGCCTAGTAGTCCGTAGCTGAGTGTGCAGATCCCTGCAGCTGAGTGTGTAGGGCAGAGTCGAGTCTGTAATCGAGGAAGGAATTAATAAAGAGAAGTTTTGCTACAATTCTGTGTATCTGTTCTTGGTTTAATGCATGATTGATATAATTTGCAAATATACTGTTTATTTACTGCGCACACTTGTATGAATGGTTTATGTTGTTAAGTATAACTTAAAGCACACAAGTAGGCTAAAATAATCAACTAACATTGGAATATCAGTAAGGTCTTGGGTAATAACACAAGATCGCGACGTTTAGCCCTTGGGTAGGGTTGCACGAAGACGGTATATTAGGCTATGAGCTATGGGAAAGTGCGCGAAGAAACCTGCGTGTAGGGTCAAACCGTGGACCAGTCAAGCTCATCAGACATCTCTAGGGTGTGGAAACCTGGTTCTAGCACCCTCCCATACTACTTCGAGTGAGACCTCAGTCTTCACTCTGCGGACTGTTACTGAAAGGGCCAGTAGTACTGGGAATTGTTTGGCTAATTAATTCCGAACCTCGGTCAGGCCCCAACAAGCCAACATGAATTCCAAAACAAAGCACATTCCTATCAAATATCATTTTTTAGAGAGAAGGTTGCCAAAAAGGATATCAAGCTTGAATATGTTGGCACAAAGGAACAAATTGCTGACATCTTTACAAAACCATTACGTCGTGAAGCTTTTGAGTATCTTCACCAAAAGCTTGGGATTATCCCAAGTTCTCATTAGAATCTTTCTCTTATCTACTCGAGTAGAAAGGGGGAGTGGAGGTATGCAGAAGTCTATAGGATGGTTGTTTGTTAGGGGGAGTTACCATTTGCCATTGATGATAAAGGGGGAAAGAAGGCAGTAGGAAGAGGTGTCATGATCGCAGGGGGAGTACTTGTGTTTCCGTCAATGCCAAAGGGGGATATTGTTTATCAGTGGTTGTCATTGATGTCAACCCAAGTAATACCATGGGCTACTCCGATATTTCATGGGTATTTTGACTTAACCACTTACTCTATTATGAGTGAAGGATATTCTAGATGGATTCTTCTCGTCAAGATGTTTTCATTGATATATGGCACACCAAGTAATTCTTCACTGTTTGAGAGATATTCATGTTTGAAGTTAGTAACCCCAGTTAGTGGGCTAAAACCCTATGGGGTTGTGGCATGGCACTCATAATTGGTTGTGGTCATTGAATAGTCAATAATTAATATTTGTTTTTTGCTCCTAAATTCCCTTCAATGTTCACTTGTTTAGGAACCTCTCAACTCTAGACATTCATATAAATAATGACCCTCATATCTTCCTCTAGTAGGGATTTTGTGGCTTCAAACAGGTCATCATGGAATTTTCACTATAACATGTTTTCTATGAATCTACAGAAGATGAAATTAAAACCCATTTGAGTTGAAGTTTTTGTGAACCTTGTGATGGAATTTCCGAACTTGGTTCGCTATATTTTTGTATATATGATCTGAGGAAGTTAGGGTTTTTGTAGGCTTCCAAATTCCATGTCAAACAGGTGACGTTGGGAAAATTGGCATAATTTTCTCTTTGAGAATTTGATTTAAATTTCATAAATAGTCACAGAAATATAACAGACTGTAGGTTGTTGAGTAGAATTTTCAAGGCCGAAGGTTGCAACAATGACACATGGCACTTCGTACAAATTTGCTCTACTGAACTAGTCTATAATCAGGCCATCGTGGGAGATTGGGCACAACTCTTTCTTGAAGAATCCAATCTTGGTTAGATCCATGAGGTTGAAAAAAGGACTCCAAGTGATGCCAAAATACGAAATTGGAGACCTTGGAGATCGAAAATTACATAGATACAACAGATTCAATATCGAGCTCTTAGAAGGCAAGAAAAGGCATGTGTTCAAGGATCACTGTAGTAAGGACCACACATCAACAGTCAAGGGTAAGTATCCTACAACAAGATATGTATGATTAGTGTTTACATTTGAATTTTTAGTATCATCTCTGACATATGTTTTTGTAGGAAAACAAAAGTATATACAATGTCTTAGTTATATCTATATGTCTCTATATGTCACAATTAGTTTTTCAGAGGTCCTATTCTTGATACTACACATTTGATGCTACACCAAGTCTACTAAATCTATATGATGTTGTAAGTTCATGTTACTTGTCTTTTCATAGTTGATATAATGATCTCTGTTGTTGTACTTAGAACTTGGTCCATCACAAGTCTAGGGTCTGTCATTAATTTTTATTATATTTATCTTTAGGTCAATTTTGGATATAGTCTTGCATAGAGTGCAGTCCTATATAAAGAGTGGGATTCTTTGTCTATTTCTGCAACAAGTCAACAAAAAGTGACAAGCACACTTCAGGTACGCATTGTAATTTTAATTTGTATTTATTCATTATTATGCACTTACATGTGTTTTGCAGGTAGAGGTAAGTTGAAGGGTATTTTGTTTTGTTTTGGGATTGGTTTTTCCAAAAACATTTTGCATGCAGGTAGAAGAAGATTCAAGTACAACTTCAAGCAAGAATTCAAGAGCAAAAGTATCAAATCAAAGGAAGCATTGAAGCAGGAAATCCTTTGAGAACATGACATCCATCCGTATATTGTGAAGAAGTGTTAAGGCCAAGAGTCATCATTGTAAAGTTGTAAAAGAGTGATTTGTAAAAGTGTCATCATTGGAAGAGTCATTATTGTAAAAGAGTCAATCTGCGTAAAGTCAAAAAGACATTATTTGGAGGTATAGGAGTCTCTGTTGGGACGATTTCATGGTTGGGATGCAGGTCATAGTGTGATTGGGTGTTCGGTCAAAATCATTGTAAATCATATTGTATCGTGAATCATTGTCCCAGGTACGAGAGTCCACACTTTTGTATTTAATTTTTGTCTTTATAGGGTGGTAGGATGGTGCTAGGTTGGTGCATGAAGTTGCCTACAGGTTGGAGCCTATGAACACTTCAGGGTGGTAGGTTGGTCTCAGATGTTGGGGAATGCATTCAATTGACTACTGAAGAAACCAGGGCATTGGGGTGTCCTTCCAGTGGGAGCTTGAGAAGAATGCTTTTCTAGAAATCTAGGAAGTTGTTGCTTTCATTTCAGTTGGGGCTGAAGATTAAAGAATTTATTAGAAAAGCATTCGATGGTTTTTTACCCGAAGGGGGTTTTCCACCTAAAATTCTTGTGTCTACTCTGTTATTTTATTTACTTTTATTACTGCATAAACATTAATAATAATTGAATATTAATCAATGCTCTGCAAATATTTAAAAGTGCTAATTGCTAAGGAATATCGATTCACACCCCCCCCCTAGTATTTCCAACAATTGGACTCAAAGCTTGGTTACTTCAGTAACATCTTAACTGCTAGAAGTCAGTTTTCAGAGCATAGAGATGGGAAAGTTAAAGAAGAATTTTACAAGGATTTCAAAATAAGGTACATGTACAATAAAATATGAAGAAAGTGACTATTGTGTACCAACCCTTGATTTTGATGTAGATAATTACTAGATATGGGAATCCAGGATGGAAGTACATTTGCAGGCACATGGAGTATGGGAACAATTGTTTTTGGAGACACATCTATCAAAGAAGCTAAAAGGTAGAATTCAAAGGCCATGAATGTGATTTTGAATGTTTTGCCAAATTCTATGAAAACAAAAGTTGGTCAATGTTCAACAGCTAAAGCTCTTTGGGAAAAGCTTCATAATCTCTATTCAAGAAATCGATTAGGTCAAGATGTTATTGAAATTTTGGATCCTTCTAATTATGATGAAGAAATGGCAGAATGAGTAAAACAAAGTTTCAAAATCAAGTGATCAAGGTGATAAAGGAACTCAAAATTCAAAAGGAAAAGACAAGACTTTTGGAAGCAGTATTGAAGACAAAAAAATAACTCATCAAAGAAAATGAAGAGTCTGAGAATATGATTAGAAATCTTAGAACTCAATTGGAAGAAATCAAGAATACAATGACACGAAACCTCAAGAGACATGTCCAACATAAGCAACAAGAACTCGACACAATGTTTACAGAGATTAGCAGGATCACACAACATATGCAGGAAATATAAATTGAAAGGAAGGAATATCATCAAAGATACATATCCATTGTTGACCAAAAGAAAAAGGAATTAGAAACATCTTCAGTAGAAATAAGAAAGCTTAGGATTGGAAATGAGAAGCAGAAGGAACCGATACATGTTCTCAACAAAGAAGTAGAGAAGACCACTCTTCTCAAGCTACAAGTCAAGGAGGCAAAAAAAGGAAGGAAGATCTTGAAAATATGGTTTCAAGAAGATATTTCTCAAAAGAAAGAAGAAACTTGATGCAATCGCTGATGAGATCAACAAACTCAAGGAATCACAAAAATAACACATACAAGATAAGACAGATGAAGAACCAAAAAAGAAGGCAATTAAAGATGGTAAAGCTCTAGTTGATCAAGGTACAAGCTCCACATCTTCGCAAGATGATGCTAAGAAGGAAGTTGATTAAAGTGAAAATCCAAAGAAGAATGATGCAACTCCAAATAACAAGACCAAAGAAATCAAGAAAAAAGGACCACAATAAACTACAAAATCGCCTCCAAATAAGAATGAAAAATATTCTAGGTATGTTCATTTATTTAATGGTTATTATTTTTCATGCGCTAACTATGGACATATGGCCAAGGATTGTAAATTTATTGACAGGTACAACTATCAAGGACCATCGCATTCGAATGAACCATTTGTTGAGCTATGGAAAAGGTATGTATGTCTTACTTATTTCATCATTCTTTTCTTTAGTTATATTCCTTTTATATCCTAAAATGATAATATATCAAAGGATTATGGTGAAAACGAGGAAATTATATATTATCACAAATTAGCTGATTGTTTTCCTTCTTCATGCAGGAAAAAGATGAGATAGAACAACTGCCATCCCTAACCAAGGAAAGGAAAAGGACGAAATGGAGCAATTGTTGTTCCCTAGCCAGGAAACAACGTATAGGCAACAAGCCAAGGATATGAGCACACATTTATGGATAAGAACAAAGGAGATCACAACATCACTGCAAAAGACAGGAAGTTAACTGAAGATGGAAGATTGCGCGGATCCCGATGGATCTCTTGATCCCGATGGATCTCTTGATCCCGATGGATCGCTGTTACTATTTTACCCTTCTTATTGCTTGGCCATTATAAAAGGAAACAATTGTAAAGAGAACGGGGATGGGAGATTATTCAAAAATTACTATTGTATTTTTACTTTGATCATTGACTCTCGTTGTTGAAACAGAGTATGGACTAGCTGTAACTATTTTGCAAATGATTAATATATAATACAGTTGTTGTTCCTTCGATCATACTGAAGTAATCCGGCGGTGTTCATTGGCGGCTAAAGGCCCGGCCCTGGTGGATTCACTTGCTGTTCCTGTATCATTCTTTTACAATTTATGTCGTGTAATGGTTTGGTTTCATTTCCATTTATTGTAATCGCATTACTTTGCTATTTTGTATTCTCAGACTTACACTATTTTACATGCTGCAGAAGTATTAGTTAAAGTTGTTATTTAATTACCTGTTTCAATATTTCCTTGTTATGATTTCAGATTTAATCATTTGAGTTCAGCATTCTATTTTCAATTTAGTAATTTAGTTCAACATGTTATCTTGAGATTCTCCACTGTAAAGAGCATTGGCTACTGCTGTCTATGCTCTTAGACCGAGATCCCTGCTATTTAGATTAGAAAATACTTTTGGAATATTAGTCAGTTAAAAGAGAAGAGAGTTATTATTACTGTATTCTTGACTGATACTTGAATGAATGTTTGGTTTGGTTTCGTTAGCAAGTTAAGCTTTCTTTTAATTGTAATTTGAGTTCATTAGCTGCATCCATTTACTTTTGTATTTGAAAGCGATGTGCTGCAATTTAGAAGTATTACTCTCGAGTGAATAGCTGCCACACACTGTACACTCTTGAAATAGAAAGTCTTACCTGGATTGATAACTAAAAAGACACCTTTTATACCTCAACATTTTGGCGCCGTTGCGAGGAGAGTGTAGCCATTTCTGAAGAGTGGTATACATTTGATGTTTTTCTGTTAGGAGAGAATTGGGTATTAAAAATGGAAGGAAGAACCTGCGTATGGAGCATGTAAAAACTTTTCTCCCCCGCTCGCTTTCCAGCAGAATTGTTAAGAAATTAGGGTAGAAGTAAATATTTGAGTTGTGTGTATGACTAAGAAGAAAAAACCCGAAAATAATCCAAATCCACTACCCAAATCCAACAAAGCTAAGGGACCGGTGACCCTTGGTCGATCAACCTTCATAAGTGACATCATAAAGAAAGCCGAATCTTAGCCATTAGTAGGTCCTAAGAAAGTTGCTTCCAGACAACCTACTGGCTCCCTTCGGGCCACAAATTCACCATCTGTAGCCTTTGCTGAGGTACACAACAAAACAAAAGAGACCGAGCAAAGTTTCCAAGAAATTGAAAATTCTCACCCAATTTCTTTACAATAAGGGAATTCTAGTAATCTCTGTGAAGGAGGAGGAGAAACAAGGGAAACAGAGGAGCCAAGATCTCCTCATGTAATAATTCAACCAGGAACACTCAACACCCCAGATAAAGGGAGTGCCATTAAGTTCATTCAAGAAGAAACTAGGGAAATTGAGGATCCAAGATCTCCCCAGATAGTAGTTCAACGAGGAACACTCATTGTCCTAGACCAGGGAAGTGTTGTTAAGCTCATTCCCATCCCTTCTAGCCATCTTAGGAATAACACTCCGAAAATCCCAGAAGGGTATTGGCACATATTGATCAAATGGCCCAGAATCAACAAACACCTCAAACCTCCACATTGCAGTATCCCATCATGGACACAACAGTTAATGTACCTATGAAAGCCATTCCTCTCTAGAATATTCCTACCTTTCATGGTCTAACATCGGAAGATCCAGACGCATTTCTGTTTGAGTTTGATGTATTGTGCCTGGGGTATGACTATACCACCGATCCCTAAAAACTAAAGCTATTTCCCTCGACATTGAAAGGGGTAGCCTTATGATGGTTTATGGGATTAGGTGGGGGAACTATAATGACTGGGATTAGATGAAAACTGATTTCCTAAAGAAATAGCAGGACTATTGCAGATCTAGGGAATTAAAGGATGAGATATTTCAAATGACAGTAAGACCTAGCGAAACATTGGAGGAACATGTAGAACACTTTCAATACAATCTCTAGAGATCTCCCTATGCATCTTTTCCCTTGCCTGATAATGTGTTAAAAACTACATTAATTAAAGGGATGAAAGAACAATGGATTGAAACATTAAACATTATGGGTAAAGGTGACATATATCAGGAAAAATTTGCTGACATCATTAATTTATGTATCAGGTGTTGAAGAGGCAACACAAGACTGAAGCTAGCAGAGCGCAACATGATTACAAGGGATAATAAAGTCTCTGGTGGAGGAATAACTCAAACAGAAATTGGCAATCTGTTAGAGGATTTCAAAATTGATATCCTAGGGACTCTGACAACGCAGTTGGACATTATGCAAGAAAAACAAAAGCAAGCAAAAGCAGAACAAAACTTGGTGATATTCTATCTTAGATGCAGAAAGAGGAATAGCCACAAAGAGTGCCCGCTGGATACAGTCCAAATCTGCGCCATCTGTACAAAAGATCACTCAACAGAAAGCTGCCGATCAATCCTAGGACTAAAAGTAGTCTACAAAGAAGCAGAAGAAGAAACATAATTTGTTTACCTACTAAATCAGTGCTGCCAGTGGAAATCGCGACAAATAGGTATGCCCGTTGATCCATCCTCTTCTTTTCAGTGTCCTCAGTATAATGCTCAACAATATAATGGAATGTGGCAGAATCAACCACCTGTACCCAGCTGGTCATAGCATCCGTTCCCCATGACACCATGGCAAAATCAAACAAATCAAACCAATTGGCCAAACTTTCCTTACTATCCACCATTTTGGAAAAATAATGCATATTCAACACAATGGTCACCCTCCACCTCGCAGAGTCAAAACTGGAAGTCGAACTGGTAGAAACCTACAAATCAACCAACAGGAACGATCCCCCTATCTCAACCCACACTGCCAACACCTTATACATTACAACAAAACCCCTAGAACAACTTAAGACTGCAGCTCCCAACCTAACCCAACCCAAACCCCAAAAATAGACCAATTCAGTCTATGCAAATTATTGAAGGACCACAACCAGAAATCGAGTTAAGGGAGTGTAATGACCTTCAATTAAGATCTAGGCGTGTAATAGAATAAGAGGGGGATAAAAATGTTCAAATTGGAAATCCGTTACCTATAGAACAAACACCACAAGAAGAGAATCTGGTTAGACAAAAACTCATGAACAAGCAACCATCTCTTCTCCTCCATTCCCAGAACGACTAATCATACCTAACCCAATAGAACACCCTATTTTGATCTTCTTGGAGAATTGAAAAATTTATGTATAAAAATACCACTCCTCCAGGCTATTCAAGATATCCCAATTTATGCAAAAACTATTAAAGAATTATGTATGAAAAAGCCAAAGAGGAAAAGAACAACAAATCCAACTGTCCATGTAGTCGGTACCTTATCCAATTTACTATCAGGAAGAGACGCACCTATAAAATATGAGGACCCAGGCAATCCAATAGTTACTGTGCAAATAAACGGCTACTCCTTTCCTAATGTACTAGTCGACTTAGGAGCAGCAATCAATATTCTTACCACAACAACTTGCCAAAAGCTCGGCTTTACATCCCTAGACCCAACCACAACCTTGCTGGAATTGGCTGACTGCTTAGTAGTCAAACTAGAAGGCACATTACAGGATGTAATGGTGTTAGTAGATTCTTGGGAATACCCAGCAGACTTCCTCATCATCAATCTTAGAAACTGATTAGAGGGACACCCATTCATTTTAGGTAGAACTTGGTTGGCAACCATGGATGCCTATATCAGCTACCGAATAGGCAACATGACCATAACAAGAGGAACCAATGTCAAGAATTTAGCCTTATATCCTTCTGCCTAGCCAAGTTTAACAATGATCAAAACCAGAAAACAACCTATATCATATCTAACTGAAAACATTAGATCACCCCTAACCATAGAAGATGCTCTTGAATTTAAAGATCAAACAGAAGATGACATCATCAACACCTACATTAACCAATCAGAAGCCAGATCCCATCTCAAATGTCACATGATCGAAGCAGCATTTGATAATGAAGTAGAAGAAGATCCCCTAAAAGAGACTAATGATCAATCAATACCAACCACCTCTATTTATAACAACAAAACCATAGAAATTGAGCCAGGAAAAACTTTGAACATAACAAAACCTGACTGCTGACCAAGAGAAAAAGCTGGTTCAACTCCTGAGAAAATATAAAGAAACCTTTGCATGGGATTACTCGGATATGAAAGGAATTGATCCCCAGTTGTGTACGCACCACATCTATACAGAAAAGGATGCTAGACCTGTTCGCCAACCCCAATGGAGATTAAATCCTCATCTTAAGGATATTGTGAAAGCTGAATTTCAAAAACTTTTAGATGTAAACTTTATCCACCCAATATTTGACAACACGTGGGTCTCTCCATTAGTAGTGGTGCCAAAAAAGAATGGAAAATGGCGGATATGTGTTGACTATAGATAACTGAATAAAGAAACCCAAAAAGACCACTTTCCCCTTCCATTCATTGACTAGGTCTTGGACACATTGGCAGGGAAGAAATTATTTTCTTTCCTAGATGGCTTCAGTGAATACAATCAGATTCAGATTGCCCCTAAAGATTAGGATAAAACTACCTTTACCTGCCCTTGGGGAACATTTTCTTATAGGGTCTTACCCTTTGGGTTGTGCAATGCCCCCGCCACATTTTAGAGGGTTATACTCAGCATTTTTTTAGATTTGATAAATGAAGGCCTCGAAGTGTATATGGATGACTTCACAGCTTATGGGGATGACTTTGAGCCAGCATTACAAACATTAGAAAAAGTGCTGCAAAGATGCATTGCCACCAGGCTCTGTTTAAGCCATGAAAAATGTCACATGGTGATGACCGAGGGACTCATCATAGGTCATTATATTTTAGTAGCTGGAATACAGGTAGATCCAGCTAAAATTCAGATAATTCTGTTAATACCTACCCCTACCAAACAAATAGAGGTACGCAGTTTTTTGGGATTTTCTGGTTATTATAGAAGATTTATAAAGTTTTTTTCTCAGATTGCTGCACCATTATATGCACTAAGAGGAAATATTGATTTCATTTGGACAAATAGATGTGATAGTGCTTTTGAAGATTTAAAAAGGCTTGTATCAATAGCCCTAGTGCTAAGGGGCCCAAACTGGGATTTGCCATTCTAGATTTCATCTGATGCTTCATACACAGCAATCGGAGCAGTTCTTGGACAGGAAGAAGATAAAAAGCCACATGCAATATATTATATTAGCAAAAATCTATATCCTATTGAATTAAACTATATTGTGACTGAAAAGGAATTTTTAACTGTAATATATGTTGTAAATTAATTTAGACATTATATAACTGGATATCTTGTAGTTTTATACACAGATCACTTTGCCATTAAATATCTAGCAAATAAACCTGTTACAAATGGAAGAGTGACAAGATGGTTGATTCTCTTGCAGGAATTTGACATCAAAATTAAGGATCAACCTAGAAAAGAGAACCCTATATCTGATTTTCTCTCACGAATGCCAAGGCCAGCTGACGTAATAGCAGTTGAGGATCAATTTCTTGATGAACATTTATTTGCTGTTATTGTCAAAACGCCATGGTGTGTGGACGTTGCAAATTACTTGGCATTAGGCAAATTACCAAAGCACCTAACACCTAATGAAAGAAAACAAATAGTGTAGTGCAGTACCCGATTCTCTCGGATCGAGGGCTACTTATTCCACACAGGGGCAGATATGCACATTAGAAGATGCGTCCGGGAAGATGAAGTGTTTGACATTCTAAAAGCATGCCATGAGGGGTCGTGCGACAGACATTTTGCAGACTACAGAACTGGTCACAAAGTCTTACAAATAGACTATTATTGGCCCATTATTTTTAAAGATGCTAAAAAGTTTCTTCAAGCCTATGATAGTTGCTAGAGGGCGGGACACCGTAGACAATCTGATGAGATGCCTCTAAACCCGCAATTAGTAATTGAGCCATTTGAGCGGTGGGCGCTAGATTTTATTGGTCCTATTAACCCATCATCCAATCAAAAAACATACATGCTAGTTGCAACATAATGTGTTACTAAATGGGTTGAGGCAGAGGCGCTACCAAGAGCTACTGAGGATTTAGTGATACATTTTCTTTTCCAATTATTTGTGCGATATGGCCTACCATGAGACATAATTACAGATGGAGAACCACAATTCGTAGGTAACAAGATTGCTGCAACATTGAGGAATTACCATATTCTCCACAAAATTACAACTCCATACCACCCACAGGAAAATGGCCAAGTAGAAAGTACTAATAAGGTAATTGAGGCAATACTTACAAAGACAGTTGCATCACACAGATGTGATTGGGCTTCTAGATTTCCATAAGCCTTGTGGGAATACCACACAACATGGAGAAATACCATGGGATATTCGCCATATCAATTAGTATTTGGTAAAGAACCCATCTTCCCAATCGAATTCAAGATACAAACATTAAGAACAACTCAAGAGGTGGGTTTGAATTTAAATGAAGCTCAGACCAATAGATTACATCAAATCAATGAATTAGATGCAATCAGACTATCCACTCTTCAACACACTGCACTAATCCAACAACAGAGAGCAAAATGGTGTGATGTCTTTATTAAAAAGAAGATCTTCCACGAAGGAGATTGGGCACTCCTATATGATTCCAGGTTCCGGGATTTCCCGGAAAACTCCAGACCAGATGGTTAGGACCTTATGAGATGCAAAAAATGCATGATAATGGCACCGTTACATTGACAACCATTGATGGATCTGGCTATTCTTTTAAAGCGAATGGTCATCGAGTGTGACTGTATCGCAAACCGCTTACCAGGGAGTCATTTTTCCAACAGTTATGGGAAGATTCCACCATGCAAATTCTCGCTGAAGAGGATAACCGATCCTCAGCATCAATCCACTGAACAACTCATTTTTTTTTTGAATTTTGTATATGAAATTTTCTTTCTATTTTTATTGTATAAACTGTATTTTTTTCGTACATATTTTCGTGCTGTTCCATTTAAGGAACAACAACCGTTCCATTTAAGTAGCAACAATTTTTCTCTTTATTTAATTTTTGTGCTGTTCCATTTAAGGAACAACTGCTGTTGCTTCTAAGGAACAACTGCCATTCCATTTACGGAACAACAGTCCTATGTATATATGATTTCTGTGCTATTCCATTTAAGGAACAACTGTTGTTCCTCTTAAGGAACAACAACTATTCCATTTAAGGAACAACAATTTTTCATGTGTTTTCTTATTTTCTATTCCATTTAAGGAATAACTGCTGTTCCTCTTAAGAAACATTAGCCGTTCCATTTAAGGAAAAACAATCTCGAATGTGTTTTCTTATTTCTATTCCATTTAAGGAACAACTGCTGTTCCTCTTAAGGAACAACAACCGTTCCATTGAAGGAACAACTATTGTTCCTCTTAAGGAACAACAGCTGTTCCATTTAAGGAATAGTAATCTCGAATGTGTTTTCTTATTGCTGTTCCATTTAAGGAACAACTGCTATCCCTCTTAAGGAACATCAACCGTTCCATTCAAGGAATAACAGTTCTGCATGTATTTTCTTTGCAATGTTCCATTTAAGGAACAGTTGTTGTTCCTCTTAAGGAACAATAGCCATTCCATTAAAGGAACAAAAATTTTGCGGATGTTTTCTTTTTGCTGTTCCATTTAAGGAACAACAATATTGAGTGTTTGTATTTTTCTATTTAATTTACGGAGAAACTGCTGTACCTCTTAAGGAATAGCAGCCGTTCCATTTAAGGAACAACAATCTTGTGTGTTTGTATCTCTTCTGTTCCTCTTAAGGAACAACTTTTGTTCCTCTTAAGGAACAACAGTCGTTCCATTTACGGAACAAAAATCTTGTGTGTTTGTATTTCTGTTGTTCCATTTAAGGAACAACTGCTATTCCTCTTAAGGAACAATAGCCGTTCCATTTAAGGAACAACAGTTGCGCGTGCGTTTCTTCTTGTTGTTCCATTTAAGGAACAACTGCTGTTCCTCTTGAGGAACAACAATTGTTCCATTTAAGGAACAACAATTCCATTTGCATTTATTTTCGTTGTTCCATTTAAGGAACAATTGTTGTTCCCTTTAAAAGGAATAGCAGTTGTTCCATCTAAGGAACAACGACTTGGTATGCGAGTGCTTTACAC
Source organism: Pinus taeda (assembly GCA_000404065.3). Classification (NCBI taxonomy): domain Eukaryota; kingdom Viridiplantae; phylum Streptophyta; class Pinopsida; order Pinales; family Pinaceae; genus Pinus; species Pinus taeda. Next base: position 43,300 of record APFE031140052.1, read on the forward strand.
TGTTCCATTTAAGGAACAGTTGTTGTTCCTCCTAAGGAACAGTTGTTGTTCCTCTTAAGGAACAGTTGGTGTTCCTTCTAAGGAACAATGCTTTCATCATTTTTTGCTTGTCGTTGTTCCTTCTAAGGAACAACAGTTTCATTTCGGTTTGTTTTAATGTTGTTCCCCCGAATGATCAGCGCTTTCACTTGCGTTCGTTTTCCTGCTATTCCTCCTAAGGAGTAGCAGTTTCCTGTGCAATTTTTTTGTTTTTTTGCTGTTCCTCTTAAGGAACAACAATTTTGTGTGCATTGTTTTGCTTTTCCTCCTAAAGAATAGCACACTTTTTGACAAGTTTTTCTTGAGAATGTTGTTTCACTCTTCATGATCCTTTGAAGGCAAGAATACAAACATTTATGCAAGAATACAAAATTTAAAGGTTATTGGAATAAGCAAATCAAAGAGAAATTATCATCTTTAATGAGATTGCTTTGTATTGATTAGAAAAGGGGAGGACACAACTATCTATATCACTTTGTTGTCCTTATTTTCACTATAACTCAAATTGATTGATTACTTGTACCATGCTAGTTCTTCCCTAATTCTCATAATTCTCTTTTCTTATTATCATTAAATAAGAATAATGGCATATTTTATTCTATTGATATGTTCAGACTTCTTCCACCATCCCTACTTTTAAGGAGTATTGAGCCACCCTCTATATATAAATAGGAAGTGCTATATAAAAGAAAATAAAAAAGAAGGAAAGAATATATATATATATTTATATATAATATTAATATATATTATATATATATAATATGTTTTGTTGGTGTGTTGTGTTTGTGTGTATATACATACATACATACATACATACATACATACATACATACATATATATATGTTTATTAACAATTCTATGATTTGTCAGATGAAGGGTAGGGGGTCTCATCATGAGCCAGCCTACCATGATCATAAGGAAGCAGTGAAGTGGCATTCCCACTATGGCCACCACACCAGGGATATGATCCAATGGACACAGTAGAAAAATAAAAGTCCTTGGAACAGGAGGTCTCATCACGAGCCGACCTGCCCACCTTTCACTCCTTCCTAGTGAACAACATTGTGATCCATCTGGTTACCAAGCTGGCACAGTTTCCTCCACTCCGACATCACAAAGCACTTTCCTAAGTATACATAAAGGACCATGGTTCCAAAGAGTGAAAAAGAAACTCTGTCAAGGTTATAAACACCTGCGGGCAACAGAGCTCTGCTGATGGTATTGGAGCCATATGTTTCAACATCAATAGTAATTATAACCCCCTTTCTTATTTCTGTATCTTTATTTCAAAAGGTATTATGTTCCCAATTCCTTTTGAACCTTTATGCATGAAATATCGCGTAAAAAGTAAATCATAATGGTTTAAGTGGCATAATGACCGCATAGAATCTTAACTCCATCAGATGTCCTTTTCCCTTTTCAAATCACTCCATGGAAACTCTATATTTATTCATAATTCTCATGCTATGCATCGATTGCAACAACTTGATATTTTTGTGATCTTGTCATAAATATGCACAGCTTGCCATCTTTACCAATGTACGATTGTCGTCAGTACGTCGTTCCTATATTTAACCGGTTGAAGGTGACCTATCATTTTTCAAGGGGCGCGGGTGACTTCCAAAGCACTTCTGCATACATGTCAGTCTTTTATTTGGTTATACCGAGCTACATGATATCCCATAATAGCAAGTTTTTAATGGTATCTATGTTAAAATAGTATTATCTGAATTTAACAATTTGCTATTCCATTGCTAGCTCTGTGCATCACTGTGTTACCTGTGTTAAAGCTAACATTGTGCATAATTCAGACAAAATGGGAGGATGATCAGTACGTAGCGAGCCACATACATTAGCTGTTTCAGATGCCGCCTGAGAAATTTTATTACGAGCCGGATGGGTCGCATATTTTAGATGACTGCAACAATCCAATGAAACCGTGGCTATCGAATTTTTACAGAATTTGCAGGATGATCATTCTATAGTAAGAGGAAGGCGAACGACAGTAACATATGTAGTGATAGTGGAGGTGTCGGGATTACCACCAGTCAGACCCATATGGAAGCATAAAAAATTGAGGCTACATGATGCGATTTCTGCCTTTCGGGATGAAGGATAGAACCTGATTGTCAAAGAAAAAGGAGTTCAACCCTCATCTTTGGGAGAATCATGGACAGAGCTAGCTAGAATCGTTCAAAGCTATATCACATGCGACGGAAGAAAAGAGGTGGTAAGACCATGCCACCTCAAATTATTAGCAGTTTTAAAACAAAAATGTTCTGTGAACTTGCTTGCATATTTGAAATTCTTGTTGCATGACGCTGCTCAAAGCATAAAGAAATCTCGGCATATAGAAACTGTTGTAAGCCACCATTATTTAAGTAGGTTGATAGTCAGCTACAATCTAGCCCAACAACAAACCAGTAAGGAAGAATTAGTGTTTACTATAGAAGGGGGGTTAGCCTTACTTGCTCGAAAAAGGAGAAGGACTACCAACACAGTAAACAGACCACAAAAATGCAGAAGATATGCCAAGGTAAGTCAGGGAATAGATGAGAACCTTCTGGGTAGCAACAACCAACCCTTAGAAATATCTAGCCCTGAAAACGAGCAACCTTTATAGCTGGAAGGAAGAGATAACCTAGAGTCAGAACTTGAGGAAGGAAACAAAGCATACTAGTGAAGAAGAGAGGGATGAAACATAACCTCCCTTAACTCCCTGCACAAGTCCACCACAAGATTTACTACATGATGCTGAATTAGCCTAGATTTTGACCAATATGAGTGAATATATACACCCTGAAAGTCCGCTCAACCTCAATATTGAAGCAAACAATTGGGAGAAAACTTTTCCCACAATCAGAATATATCAGAAGAAATAATTGGCGAAGCAGAAATAGGGGCAGAAGCCACTCAGGAAGAGGCAGACCAAATTAGGGATACCCCTCTAGAAGAACCTAGTCAGGTCAGTTTAAACATAGAAGATGTGGGCCAAACGGAGGAAATAGAAAACAGTCAGAATAAAGACACATCCCTTGGAGAACAAAACCCAAATGAACAACTGAGCTCCGTAAGAGCAGAAACGGTTAGTGAAATAGTTGTTCCTCCCAGAAAGATGAAAAGAGAAATTAATAGGTTGAGAAAGGAACAGGAAAAGCTGCAGAATCTAGTGAAAAGACTCAGACAAAGGATAAGGACATTAAAAAGGGGGAAAATTTCAAGTAGAACCCCGAAAATGGTGAAAGCAGCCATACAAACTGAATTCCATGACACACGGGTTACTGGGACTCAAACCGAGCCCATATTCATTCAAATTAATAAGGAACAACATGCAACCATTACAGAAGTGATTGCCCAAACATAGAATATACATTTTTGTAATGTAGCGGTTCAAATGGAGGCAATATCCTCCAACAGCGCAGCCACCTAGACAGAAAGACCAACTGTCCATAATAAAAGAATGCACACTTGAAATATTTCATCCCATGATAAGAGTATTCAAACTATAGGTCCTTAGTCTCATAATAAGAACACCCAGACAGATATCCAAGCCAAAGATGTTTTGATAGATAGCGATCTTGGTATAACAACTCTTCAAGAGGATCCGGCATAGGCTCGGCTGACCATATAAAGGCTTGAGGAAGAGACTGTTCCCCAACAGAGGTACCAAGAATTACAAAGGGAATTGTGGGAAATCAATGCGTCAAAAAGTGAGGCCTTCGAGAAATGTCGGAGGGCAGAAGAAAGAACTGAGGAAATAAAGATCAGATTGGAGGCAATCATGTATCAAAGGGATACTCTCTATTCCCTGTACATAGATGTTTTAGCATGCAGGTCCCTTGCCAAGAACTATGCTTTATTTTTGTTAGAAAGATATTTACAATTAAAAATTAAGGCTGTCACGGTAGGGAAATCCATAGAATTGAAAACTGTGGATGATTTCATAAACTATTGTAAACACCATGGAGTGAAATTTCAATGATTACTCTCTGAGTTTTATTTGCATAATTTTGTATTGGAAGAAGAAATGGAAAAGAATTCCAGCCCTTTTGTGGGGGATATACAATTTCAGGCTTTCATTTCATTTGTTGTTAACCAGTTGAAATGGTTCAAAGCCCATAATATTTTCTAGAGGCAGGAAAATGGGTTGAACCTTTGGGTTAGGGGTGAACCGAAAAAACCACTACAAATGCTGGCCAAACATAGAAGTTTGATGCTAAAGGAAGGAGTAATCCAGGTATTGGGGCCCATTCACAATGAAATTTTCCATCAGGGGGTAGAGTGTTTTCTATCTATCAAAGACAACTCCTTGGTAGCAGCTAAATTCAGATGGAAAGTTTCCAACTGTAATGTGCAGGATAGAGAACCATTCAATTACAAAAACTTTAAATTGGCTACAGAACGCTTTGTTACTTATAGCAACCTCATCTTGAGGGAAGGTCCATATTGGTTAGGTTGTAGATTTCGTAGTCCTATTGTTTGGTATCATGTAGAAGACTATAAAGCTATATATGAATTAATTGAAGGACAGACAAGACACATTTTTGAAACCTTGGCCAAAAATCATGGTTTCAGACCACTTCATGACATTCCTTCCCCAACCTATTCCTTGACTGCTTTGCATACAAATTACATGGTTTTCATGAGGACATGAAAAGGGGTAAGTAGGGGAGTGTGTTGAGCTATGGAAAAGGTATGTATATCTTACTTATTTCATCATTCTTTTCTTTAGTTATATTCCTTTTATATCCTAAAATGATAATATATCAAAGGATTATGGTGAAAACGAGGAAGTTATCTATTATCACAAATTAGCTGATTGCTGTCCTTCTTCATGCAGGAAAAAGACGAAATGGAACAACTTCCATCCCTAACCAAGGAAAGGAAAAGGACGAAATGGAACAATTGCTATTCCCTAGCCAGGAAATAGCGTACAGGCAACAAGCCAAGGATAGGAGCGCACAGTTATGGATAAGAACAAAGGAGATCACAACATCAACGCAAAATACAGGAAGTTAACTGAAGATGGAAGATTGCGCGAATCCCTCAGGATCTCTTGATCCTAAGGGATCGCTATTACTATTTTACCCTTATTATCGCTTGGCTATTATAAAAGGCGGTGATTGTAAAGAGAACAGGGATGGGAGATTATTCAGAAATTACTATTGTATTTTTACTTCGATCATTGACTATTGTTGTTGAAACAAAGTAGGAATTGGTTGTAACTATTTTGCAAATGATTAATACATAATATAGTTGTTGTTCCTTCGATCATACTAAAGTAATCTAACGGTGTTCACTGGTGACTAAGGGCCTGGTCCTGGTGGATTCACTTGCTGTTCCTGTATCATTATTTTACAATTTATGCTGTGTGATGGTTTGGTTTGATTTTCATTTATTGTAATCGCATTGCTTTGCTATTTCGTATTCTCAGACTTACTCTGTTTTACATGCTGCAGAAGTATTAGTTCAAGTTGTTATTTAATTACCAGTTGCAGTATTTCCTTGTTATGATTTCAGATTTAATCATTTGAGTTCAACATTCTATTTCCAATTTAGTAATTTAGTTTAGCATGTTATCTTGAGATTCTCCACTGTAAAGAGCATTGGCTACTGTTATCTACGCTCTCAGACCAAGATCCATGTTGTTCAAATTAGAAAATACTTTTGAAATATCAATCAGTTAAAAGAGAAGTGAGTTATTATTACTGTATTCTTGACTGATACTTGAATGAATGTTTGGTTTGGTTTTGTTAGCAAGTTAAGCTTTCTTTTAATTGTAATTTGAGTTCATTAGATGCATCCATTTACTTTTGTATTTGAAAGCACTGTGCTGCAATTTAGAAGTATTACTATTGAGTGAATAGCCACCACACACTGTGTACACTCTTGAAATAGAAAGTCTTACCCAGATTGATAACTAATGTGAAGATAATTAGGAGTTAAAAAGACACCTTTTATACCTCAACACCATTCAGGTACACACATTTATTTAATGGTAATTGCTTTTTATGTGCTAACTATGGACATATGGCTAGGGATTGTGAATTTTTTGATAGGTACAATAATTATCTGCAAAACCCTAGAAGCAAGTTTTCAGGATCACGAGACAGGTTCCACGATGATTTTGTTAGAAGAGAATACATGCTAGATGGGCCAAACATTGAATGTTTCAAATGCCATAAATATGGCCATAATGCTCACGGTTGCAGATATCAGATGGAATCACCTATGGACAACATTGAATGCTTCAAGTGTTATAACTATGGGCACTTGGCTCGAGATTGTAGGAATAAGAAGTTCTGGAAAAGGAAATAGGTACAGGAAGCAAAGCAGATAACAAGGTTTCAACAATTATGATTTCAGGATTTGTGAAAGAAAAAGGTCATAAGGAATTAACAATTGCTTCAGATAATGACTCAAGTCAAGATGGCCCATTAGGTGACTCACTATTTTGAACAATATGGCTTGTTAACACCTTAATGTTTGTAGAGGAGGAGTCTATGCAATAGTATATGGCACAAGTCTACGATTGACAAGAAGGTAGTTTGAACAAGATGGTAGTTTCATTACAGGTTTAGGGGGAGCAAAACATTTGAAGGATTACAGGTTACAAAGGACAAGGCAAGATTAGTCTACAAAGGATATGCACAGGTTGAAGGAATCAATTTTGAAGAAACATTTTCTCCTGTTGCCAGAATGGAAGCTATCAGGATGTTTCTCACTTATGCTTTCTTGAGAAAATCAAGGTTTACCAAATGGATGTTAAGTTAGCTTTTCTACATGGTGAATTGGAGGAAGAAGTTTACATTGAACAACCCGAAGGTTTTCTGCTCTCTGACAAAGAAGAACGCGTCCACAGATTAAAGAAAGGTCTATATGATCTCAAACAAGCTCCTAGGGCTTGGTATGCTTGTCTTGACGGATATATATATCAACAGGGATTCAAGAAAGTAAGCACTGACAACAATCTTTATGTGAAAGTGGATCAATATAACCTAACAATTATTGAAGTATATGTGGATGACATAATCTTTGGAAGCAGCGATGAAAGATTAAGTAAATAATTTGCCACAAAAATGCAAAGTGAGTTTGAAATGTCTATGCTTGGCGAACTGGCATACTTTCTAGGGCTTTGGATTTCTCATCAGGATAAAGGAATATTCATATATCAAATGAAGTACATCAAAGAAATGCTCAAGAAATTCCAAATGGAAGATTGCAAGCCAGTCCTTAACCCCATGGTAACAAGTTCCAAGTTAAGCTTAGAAGACTCATCAAAAGATGTGGACCAAGGTGGTATAGATGCATGATTGGTAGTCTCCTATATGTGACAGCCTCCTGTCCAGATGTGATGTAGGCAGTTGGACAAGTAGCACGATTCCAAGCAGCACCAAAAGAATCTCATATTATTGTTGTCAAAAGAATTCTTTGATATCTTAATGACACAACAGAATATGGTCTCTGGTATCCTAAAGGAAATGATCTTGTCATCCAAGCTTATATAGATACAGATTGGGTAGGAAGTGTTGATGATTGTAAGAGTACCAGTGGAGCAACGTTCTACCTAGGTGGTTTCCTTGTCTCATGGTTAAGTAAAAAACAATCTTCAATCTTGTTATCCACAGCGGAAGCAGAATACATTGCGACAACAACTTATTGTACTCGAGTTCTTTGGATGAAGCAATCCTTGTAATATATTCAGTTTAAGTTTGTTGAGCCTATTCCCATCTTATGCGATAGCACCTGTGCCATCAATATCTCCAAAAATCTTGTGAATCATTCCAAAACAAAACACATTCCGATCAAATATCATTGCGTTAGAGAGCAGGTCACCGAAAAGAATATCAAGCTTGAATATGTTGGTGCAAAGGAACAAATTCCTGACATATTTACCAAACCATTACCTCATGAAGAATTTAAGTATCTTCGCCAAAAGCTTGGGATTTTCCCAAGTTCTCATTAGAATCTTTCTCTTATCTACTCAAGTAGAAAGGGGGAGTGGAGGTGTGTACAGGTTCACAAGATGGATGTTTGTTAGGTGGAGTTACCCTTTGCAATTGATGACAAAGAGGGAGAGAAAGTAGTAGGAAGAGGTGTCATGATCCCAGGGGGAGTACTTGTGTTGCTGTCATTGCCAAAGGGGGAGATTGTTGATCAATGGTTGTCATTGATGTCAACCTAAGCAACACTAGCGACTACCCTGATCTTTCATGGGTATTTTGAATTGAACACTTACTCTATTATAAGTCAAGGATCTTTGATATGGATTCTACTCGTCGAGATGTTTCCGTTGATATATGGTATGCTAAGTAATTCTTCACGGTTTGAGAGATATTCATGTTTGAAGTTAGTAACCCCAGTTAGTGGGCTAAAACCCTATGGGGTTGTGGCATGATACTCATAATTGGTTGTGGTCATTGAATATTCAATAATTAACACTTTTTTTTTCCTAAAATCCGTCCAACATTCACTTGTTGAGGACCCTCTCATCTCAAGACATTCATATAAATAATGACCCTCATATCCTCCTCCAGTAGGGATTTTGTAGCTGCAAACATGTCATCATGGATGTTTCGCTATAACATTTTTTATGTGAATCTTCAGAAGATTAAGTTAAAACCAATTTGAGCCGAAATCTTGGTGAACCTCTTGACCAAATTTCAGATCTTTGTTCACTATATGTTCGGAGATATGATCTGAGGAATTTGGGGTTTTTTCAGGCTCCCGAATTCCATGTCAAACAGGTGATGTTGGGAAAATCGTCATAAATGTTTCTTTGAGCATTGGATTCAAATTTTGTAAATAGTCACAGAAATATAACAAAATTTGGTTTGTTGAGTATCATTTCCAAGGCCAAAGGTCACAACAATTACATGTGGCACTTCATACAAGTTCACTATACTAAACGAGTCTATAATCAGGCCATCATGGGAGATTGGGCATAACTCTTTCTTGAAGAATCCAATGTTGATCAGACCTGTGGGGTTGGAACGAGGACTCAGAGTGCTACCATAGGACAAAATTTTAGACCCTGGAGATCCGAAATTACATAGATACAACAGATTCATAATTGAGCTCCTAGAAAGCAAGAAAAAACATGCATTCAAGGATCACTACAGTAAGGATCACACATCAAAAATCAAGGGCAAGTCTCCTCCAAAAAGGTATGTGTGATTATTGTTTACATTTGAATTTTTAATATCATCTTTGACATATGTTTTTCCAAGACAATGTAAGTATATACAAAGTCTTAGTTATATCTCTATGTCTCTATAGGTCACAATTAGTTTTTCAGATGTCCTATTCTTGATACTACACATTTGATGCTACACCAAGTCTGCTAAGTCAATATGATGTTTTAAGTTCATGTTACTTGTATTTTCATAGTTGATAGAATGGTCTTTGTTATTGTACTTAGAACTTGGTCCATCACAAGTTTAACATCTGTCATCAGTTTTTATTGTATATATCTGTAGGTCAGTTTTGGATATAGTCTTGCATAGAGTCGATGCCTATATCAAGAGTGGGAGTCTTTGTCTATTGCTGCAATAAGTCAAAAACAAAAGTGACATGCACACTTCAGGTACACATTGTAATTTTAATTTGTATTTATTCATTATTATGCACTTACATGTGTTTTGCAGCCAGAGGTAATTTGAAGGGTATTTTGTTTTGTTTTGGGATTGGTTTCATTGGGAAAATTTTGCATGCAGGTAGAAGAAGATTCAAGTACAACTTCAAGCAATAATTCAAGAGAAGAAGTATCAAATCAAAGGAATCATTGCAGCAGGACATCCTTTGAAGACATGACAACCATACGTATATTGTGAAGAAGTGTCAAGGCGAAGATTCATAATTGTAAAGTTGTAAACGAGTCATTTGTAAAAGTGTCATCATTGGAAGAGTCGTTATTGTAAAAGAGTCAATCTGCCTAGAGTCGAAAAGACATTATTGGGAGGTTTAAGAGTCTTTGTTGGGATGATTTCATGGTTGGGTTGCAGGTCATAGTGTGATTGGGTGTTCGATCAAAATCATTGTAAATGATACTATATCGTGGATCATTGTCCTTGGTACGAAAGTCCACACTTTTTTATTTAATTTTTGTCTTTATAAAGTGGTAGGATGGTGCTAGGCTGGCGCATGAAGTCGCCTATAGGTTGGAGCCTATGAACACTTCAAGGTGCTAGGTTTGTCTGGGATGTTGGGGCATCCATTTAGTTGACTAATAAAGAAACCAGGGCGTTGGGGCGTCCTTCCCGTGGGAGATGGAGAAGAATGCTTTTATAAATTTATAGGAAGTTTTTTCTTTCATTTTGGTTGGGGTTGAATATTAAAGAATTTATTAGAAAAGCGTTCGGTGGTTTTTGACCCGAAGGGGGTTTTCCACCTAAAATTCTTGTGTCTACAATGTTATTTTATTTACTGTTATTACTGCATAAACATTAATAATAATTGAAGATTAACTAATGCTTTGAAAATATTTAAAAGTGATAATTTCTATGAATACTGATTCACCCTGCTCTCAGTATTTCCAACATATGTAACATGCCCAAATGGCTCTTCAATACATGATATCGACTCACTAGACTTTATGACTTAATGACCAAACCTAAAAGTTCACAATGAGAGCTTGATCTAAAAAATAAGATTCCTTGAGCGTGAAACCCATGCCTCCGCATAAAAAAATGTTGGCATTATGATGCATATGTTGTACTTGATGGAAACCCACTCATCACATATGATAAATTATAAGTGCAACAATGTTATTTTCTGGTTCCGTAGGTGCACCGACCAGAAGATGCGGTTATCAACAGGTTGCGCAGGAGGACCGTTGAAAAGGTGCAGACATGTTCACAGGACTTTCACACAAAAGGTGCGAACCTCAAATACACGAAATTTCATGCAGAGAAAATCACGCATCTTATGTTTGGTCCATGGTATTTAGTTCGACGTCTTTGATCCTATGGTTTTGGTTTGTGGTTTTGTATCTAAAATATTGAACCCAGGTTTTGGATCCATATTGTTTCTCAATGGTTTTGATCCATGGTTTGAGTAAGGCCTTGGCTATAAAAAGGGAAAGGAGATCAGTTGGCCTAGTACAAGTGCGTTAAATATCTTAAGGAGAGTAAGATCTAAATTTTTGATAATCGGTTGGTGAGTTATAGTTGAACCTGAATCAAGAAGAAACCATAGCATTATAAGTCAGATTTACTGATGGGTCGAGATCTCTTTGGCGCTTGAACGGATCTATGAATTTGAAGGTTTGGGGTATATTTGAGGACTAATAAACTGTCTATATCTGGAGGTGCGCAGCGCCAGAGAAGGCGCAGGTGCGGAGGTACGCAGCATTAGAGAAGGCGCAGGTGCGGAGGTGCGCAGTAGCAGTGAAGGTGCAGGTGCAGAGGTGCGCAGATCAGAAGAGCCGCAGGTGCGAAGGTGCGTAGAGCATAGACAGTGTGGGTGCGAAGCTGCGAAGATCACAGACAACGTAGGAGCGAAGCTACGCAGGCCACAGACAGAGAAAGTGCGAACATCCGCAGGTTACTACTGGTGAAGTTGCGGACTTTTTTTTGAAGTATATTTTAATTTATTTTGTCTATTGCTGTAGCGTTCTGGGTATAGACTTGGTGTCTGGTTATTGGTATTGTTTGTCTGATTACATCATTCTGAGAAGTTATTGGTTAAGTGATTGATGCACATATACTTTATGATTACTTGGATCCAAGTAGTAGCCTTCTGTAGGTCAGCACCTATGTACTAGTATCTTAGCTAGTACAAGAGCTAAGGGGGTTGTAGCACCCTTCCAGGAGAAGCTGGAAAACGAGAGAGGGTTGTAGCTCTCTGCAGGTTGCAGCCTGCGTACTGGAAAAGGACTACTCCAGTACAAAATCATTGTAAAAAGAAGTTTCTAATTGAAAGAAGATAGAGACATATTGCAGCAGGTGGTTTTCACCCACATTGGGTTTCCACCTTATATCTGGTGTTCTTTGGTGTGACTGTCTGTTTTTCTTGTTCCTGTTCATTATTATATGGTACTGACATTCAAATTAATGGTCAATGTCTAAAGAATAAATTAAATTATAAATCTAGAAGGAATATTGAAAAGAATTTGATAATACTAATTCACCCCCCCTCTCAGTATTATTTCCAACAATTGGTGTCAGAGCAGGTCCTTCAGAAGAAGCTTGATCGCTTGAAGGAAGATCTATCATCATGAGCAACTATGAGAGGGAAGCATCAATTAGGCCACCGATTTTTGATGGGACAAACTTCGTATATTGGAAGGTAAGAGTCACTGCCTATCTTCAATCTCTTGGTACAGAAGTCTGGGATATCATAGATACAGGGTACACCTTTCCGTCAGTAATACCTACAGATTCGGCTGGTAAGAAGCAATAGGAAACAAATGCAAAGGCTGTTAATACTCTATTAGGATGTCTATCTCAATCTGAATTTGTCAAGGTAATGCAGTATAAATCCGTAAAAGAAATATGGGACAAGATTGTTCTGAGCTATGAAGGAGATGAACAGGTAAAACGAGAAAAACTTCAAACCCTCATAATTCAGTATGAAAATCTCAGAATGCACAATGATGAAAGTGTGGCTAACTATTTCCTTCATGTAGATGAGATTGTTAATTGTATGAAAAACTTGGGTGAAGAAGTAAAAGAGGTTGTTGTGGTTGAAAAGGTTCTAAGATCCTTGTCCCCTAAATTTGAATCTAAAGTTTCTGCTAGAAGAAAAAGAGAATCTACGAAACCTCACTATGTCACAGCCGCACGGAATTCTGATCTCTTACGAAACGAGGAAAGGAGGACCATCAAATAGAAGAGAATCTGCTTTCAAAGCTTCAGGGAAAGGAGATTACTATGAGTCAGGACATCTATCAGAAGAAGACGAAGAATCAAATTTTGTCAAGAACCTTCAACGGGGTGCTGGAAGATTCAAAGGTAAGTTACCTTTCAAATGCTTTTCTTGTGGAAGAGTCGGTCACTATGCTGCAAAGTGTCCACATAAAGACAAGCTTGATAAAGGTAAGGAACCTATCATATGGAACAAGAAACAGAATGTAAATAAGAAATTATTACACTCATGAAGACAGTGATGGACTTTCAAATATTGATGAAGATGAACAAGGTAACAATTATAGACTCTTAATGGCTTTTGAAGATGATGATTTTATGGATGCTATATATGAATAAGGTCTTTATGAAGAAATTTCTAGACTCAAAATATGTTTACAAGAGAAGAATTTGATCATTGATACTCTTCAATTCCAACTTGCTGAAAAGGAAAAACTTCATGAAAGGTTAGAATGTGAAATTGTTGGTCTTAGAAAAGAGATTGAGAAAACAAAAGCTCTTAATCTTAGATTTGTTAAAGGATCAGAAACTCTAGATGAGATTATCAATGTACAATGTTCTCCACTAATCAAGACAGGTCTGGGGTATAATGAAGAGGCATCTCAAGCGCAGCAACCATCCACCTCCAAAAGTTATCTTGATGTAGCAAGGAGGAGTGAGCAAAGGTCAAATAAAAATCACCAGGTAAATCAAGGAAAATTTTCCTCAAGGACGAATAGAAGCTACAACCAGCCATAGGTAAAATCTTCCCAATTTTGCTCAAGAATGGATGTCAGTAGAAACTACAATCGGTTGGTTGATAGATTTGATAACCGCAGGAGTTTATTCAATGGGCAATGTTTTTCTTGTCATAACTTTGGTCGCAAAGCAGCTCAGTGTGTTGCCTATAAGACACTCATGACTAGAGAAGCTCAAAAACAAAGAAGCATGACTGGGATCATGAAAAGAACCTACAATAACTTTTCTGCTCTTGAAAATGAAATAGAATGCTCTATTTCTAACAACTTCAGTCGTGAAGATTCTGAATGTAGGAGCAGGTTTCAATAGACAACCTAGAAGGAGCAAGCCTCAAGTGTCAAAACATGGATAATGAAGGAACCACAACCAGAGAGATGTGGTATAGCTTTATATGAAGAAGGGCAAGAAAATCAATGGTACATTGAAAGTGGCTGTTCGAAACACATGATAGGTGATAAGGAAAGACTCTAGTCATATAGTGCCTTAGAAAAGGAGAAGAAGGTCTCTTTTGGAAATGACACCCCTGTGCTCATAAAAGGTAAAGGTTCTGTTTAATTGAAAGAAAAGGTCAAAGCTGGAAATGTTATGTATGTTGATGGGTTAAAGCATAATTTGTTGAGTGTTAGTCAGATGTGTGATCAAGGAACAAAGGTAATATTTCGATCAAATGGATGTAGTGTTTGTGATCTTGATACAGGAAAAATAGTGATCAAAGGCGTAAGGGCTCCAAATAATTTATACATATTCAAAGAAGGACAACATCAATGCAATCTAAGCAAGAACGATGAACACTGGTTATGGCACAGAAGATTGGGGCATCTTAGCTTCTCACAGATAATGAAAGCATGTAAATACCAGGCAGTTCGTGGTCTTCCAGACATCATAATTCCAGACAATACAATTTGCAAATCATGTCAGTTTGGTAAGCAAACCAGAACTAACTTCCCTGAGAAGGAAGGATCAGCTAGCAAGCCACTTGAACTTGTCCATACTGATGTATGTGGCCCATCTAGGAAAAGTTCACCTCCAGGAGAATAATATTGCATATTATTCATTGACGACTTTTCCAGGATGTGTTGGATAGGACTTATGAAGCACAAAGATGAAGCCTTTGAAAAGTTCAAATCATTCAAAGCCTTGGTGGAGAATGAATCAGATCACAAAATCAAATGCCTCAGGTCCGATAGAGGTGGGGAGTTTACCTCGAATGAATTTTTCTATTTTTGTGAAGAAAATGGAATAAGAAGGGAATTCTCTATAGATAGGACTCCTCAGCAAAATGGAGTGGTAGGAAGGATGAACAGAACGATTCAACAAAGAGCTCGTGCTATGCTTGATGAGTCTAGAATTTCCGCAACCTTCTGGGGTGAAGTCGTATTTGCTGCAGTTTTTATTCTCAACAAGACAAATATTCGGGTGAACAACACTCAAACTCCTCATGAGCTCTGGTATGGTGAGACTCCTTTGGTAAATCATTTCAAAATTTTTGGAAGCAAATGCTATATTAAAAATAATGATGAAAATCTTAGCAAGTTTGAACCTAGAGCAGATGAAGGCATTCTCCTTGGTTATTCTCCTCACAGCAAAGCATACAAATGTTACAATAAAAGGCTTGGAAGAATTTTCGACAGCATTGATGTAGTGGTGGATGAAAAAGAAAACACTCCCAGACAAGTAAGATCTTAAGACTTCGAAGATGATGAGGACTATCCATCACCATCAAATCAGATTCATGATGAAGGAGAAACCCATGAGGCACCAGAGGAACAGATAAGAATAGAAGAAAAGACTCCATCCAGGTATGTTCAAAAGAATCATCCAGAATCTCAAATTTTGGGGAAAAAGGAGGCAGGCATACAAACAAGAAGAACAATTGCAGAAGCTTCAAGCTATTTGGCATTACTCTCCTCCACTGAACCACAAAATGTAAGAGAGGCATGCAAATATGAATGCTGGGTCAAGGCAATGGATGAAGAACTTGAGCAGATCGAAAAGAATAACACTTGGGAGTTGGTTCCTAGACAAAAGATAAGAATGTCATAGGGACAAAATGGATCTTCAAAAACAAGTTGAATGAAAATGGGGAAGTAATTAGAAACAAGGCCAGACTTGTTTGTAAAGGGTATGCTCAACAAGAAGGAATAGACTTTGAAAAAACTTTTGCTCCTGTTGCTAGACTTGAGGCCATCCGAATGTTCCTTGCTCTCTCAAGCTTTCAGAAGTTCAAAGTATTTCAATTGGATGTAAAATCAGCCTTTCTAAATAGAGACTTAGAAGAAGAAGTGTACATTGAGCAACCAGATGGCTTCATTCTTGGGAATGATCCAAATCTTGTATGAAGACACAAAAAGGCTCTCTATGGTCTTAAACAAGCTCCAAGGGCTTGGTACTACCGTTTGGACAAATATCTTCATCAACAAGGCTTTTCAAAAGGATCAGCAAATAGCAATCTTTATATAAAAATTGAAAATGACAAGTTGCTAATACTTCTTGTGTATGTAGATGATATTATCTTTGGCAGTAATGAAGAAGCTATGAGTCAAAACTTTGCCTTGGTAATGAAGAAAGAACTCGAAATTTCTTTTCTAGGAGAGCGGACATATTTTCTTGGTCTTCAAATCAAACAAAACGAAGGTGGTATCTTTTTATCTCAAACCAAGTACCTCAAGCAGATCTTGAAGAAATATGGCATGGAAGATTCGAAACTAGTATGTACCCCTATGGTTACAGGATGCAGCCTCAGTACAATGATGAATCAGCAGCAGTGCATCAACCAACCTATAGATCCATGATTGGATGTCTACTTTATTTAACAGGCCGACCAGACATCATGCATGCAGTGGGAATAGTTGGAAGATTTCAGTCAAATCCAAAGGAAACCCATCTTTAGGCAGTTAAGAGAATCTTCAAGTACCTTCAAGGAACTCAAAACTATGGCTTACGCTATCCTAGAGATACAAATCTCACACTTCATGCTTATACAGATGCAGATTGGGCCGGAAGCATGGATGACAGAAAAAACACTAGTGGAGGTGCATTCTTCATGGGTTCCAGATTAGTATCTTGGTTCAGTAAGAAACATAGTTCAATTGCTTTATCTATAGCTGAAGCAGAGTATGTGGCTAATGCAACTTGTTGCACAAAACTTCTTTGGATGATGCAAACTTTGCAAGAATTTCAAATCACTTGTACTCCACCTATCTCCATCCGATGTGATAATAAAAGTTCTATTAGCATTTCAATGAACCTAGTCATGCATTCAAAGACCAAGCATATACCTATCAAATATCATTTTCTTCGGGAAGAAGTGCTTGAACAAAAGGTCAAGTTGGAGTATGTTTCTTCTAAGGAACAAGTTGCTGATATACTCACCAAACCACTACCCAGGGAGACCTTTGAATACCTCAGGAAAAAGCTGGGGGTAGTTGATGCTTCATCTTGTTGTTGAATCTTATTTGTTTCAGAGATTGTTGGTTGTACGCGAGTTTCATATGGGGTATACGCGTACATTCACTGGTTTTTGGATTGTTCAAAGACCATTTGGCACAGGTTTAGGGGGAGCCTATATTCTTCTAATAATACATTGCTGGAATTATTGTAGACGATCTTAGAGGAGAAGGTACAAAAGGAAAACATGGATTCTGATCTGAATATTGCTGCTAATGTTTTGTCTCTATGTCTTATATCTCTTTCGTCAAGGTCATTTATGGTGTATGATGGATTATGGTTCTTCTTGAAGAAAATTTCTTTTGCAGAGCATGATTAGCAAAACAGAGCGGAGTTTTGAGCATGTTCTCAGGGGGAGCATAACCCTTTGCCCTTGATGACAATGGGGGAGAATGACTTTGAGGATCTTGGGGTTGCCATCAAGTCCAAAAGGGGAGTTTATTGGCATTATGATTAAGGTTTGGTGCTATGGTGCAGGTGTTTTCCTAGATGGCAACTCACTCAAGTGGCAAATCATTGTTCAGGCTCTTAAAATGATAGAAAATGAGATACCCACAGGTGCGCTTAACAAAAGCTGCGGACCCGCAGGTGCCTCGAACAAGAAGTGCGGACATACCCGCAGGTAGTCCGAACAAAAGGTGCAAGCGTCAAATTCACTCACTTCAATGCAGAGAAGTGCGCGCACGTGGGAATTTTTATGATTGATTCATGGTATTTAGTCTGAAGTACATGATCCTATGGTTTTGGTCTGTGGTATAGCATCTAAATTATTGAACCCCGTTTTGGGTCCCTTGTGTTGGTTTTTTATGGTTTTGATCCATGGTTTGAGTAAGGGCTTGCCTATAAAAAGGAAAGGAGATCATTTGGCTAGACTTTTGTGAAAATTGAATATCTTAAGATCTAAAATTTTGGTGATCGGTTTGAAAAGCTAGATCTAAATCAAGGTGAAAAATGTAAATTGTAAGGCAGATCTATTGATAGGTCTTGATCTCTTTGGCGCATGATTAGATCTGTGGATCTGACAGTCTGTGGCACATTGGGGGACTGATAATTTGGCTCTATTCAGAGGTCCGCAGGTGATCCACAACGCAGGTGCAGAGGTACGCAGAGTAGCAGAAGGCGCAGGTGTGAAGGTATAGAACGCAGTAGACGGATCAGGTGTGGAGGTATGCAGAGCAGCAGAAGGCGCAGGTGCTGAGGTACACTGCGCAGTAGACGGATCAAGTGCAGAGGTGCGCTATTCGGTAGACAGTGCAGGTGCGGAGCTGCCCAGTCTAAACATAGAATAACTGTGGATATTCGCAGGTTTCTGTTGGTGAAGTTGCAGAATTTTCTTGAAATATTTGTTGGCTGCCTTTTGTTTATTGCTACAGAGTTCTGGGTTTAGATTACTGGTATTTCTTTTCTAGTTACTGCATTCTGAGAGGCTATTGGCTGATTCATTAGCTGATAGTAAAAGGAGATTTGTTGATTCACATGTACTTGATGATTATTTGATGTTCATGGATCCAGTCTGAAAATTAATGAAACATGGTCCTTGCAAGAAAAGAAGTAGGTCAGCACCTATGTACTAGTAACTTAGCTAGTACAAGAACTAAGGGGGTTGTAGCTCCCTTCCAGGAGAGACTGGAAAATGAGAGAGGGTTGTAGGTCTCTGCAGGTTGCAGCCTGTGTACTGGTAAAGGACTGCACCAGTACAAAATCATTGTAAATAAGTTTCTAATTGAAAGTAGATAGAGACACATTGCAGCAGGTGGTTTTCACCCACATTGGGTTTCCACCTTATATCTAGTGTTCTTTGGTTTGACTATCTGTTTTTCTTGTTCCTGTTCATTATTATATGGTACCGACATTTAAATTAATGGTCAACATTTGAAGAATAACTTAAATTATAAATCTAGAAGGAATATTGAAAAGAATTTGATAATACTGATTCACCCCCCTCTCAGTATTATTTCCAACAGAAGGCTGTTGAGACTGCTAATAGCAGTGTAAACTTTGAAACATGAACTATAAGTCAAAATGTTAACTTTGGCCAAAAACCCCATAAAAACATCAAAAGTAGTGCTAAAAAAAAAAATTGTGTATACTGGAATGATGGGTTTTTTTTAGGCTTAATTTTGAGCATGTTTAAAAAATGGTAGTGAAAACTAATTTTTTGTGCAAAAACTGTGCAAAAAACACCCTGAAAATGAAAAGTGTTGATACTAGAATGATGTTTTTTTTTAAGGTCAATTTTCAAAAAATGCTAGTAAAACCAAATTTTATGTGCCAAAAAGCAGTTGTTTTTGACGAAAAAAACACTAAAGTTTTTGATAGAATAACATTTTTTTTTCTAATAATAAACTCAACATGTTTTATTAATGCCGATAAAGATAAAATAATGGGATCTGAAACACATTAAAATTCTATTAGTTTTCATCCATGTTAAACATATAATAACATCACACTAGAGATCGCTAAAATTCTAATTGTTTTCAACCATAACATTAAAGATACAAAAAAATTGGAAAATTTTCAACCATAAAAATAAAAAACCATGACATTATGAACAAATTACATGACTAAAATAATCAAAATGTCATTATTTGTACATTGAATGAAACATACATTATATCTCTAATGTATTGTTGCATTGTAAATATTCTAAACAATAAAAATCATCATAATTAAAACATATAATCCAACAACATAAAAATGACTCATAACTTCCGATTTAACACCATAAGGAAATCAAAATTTTTATTTCAAGATATGATGCAAAAGTCAATCATATAAATTGTCTTAGACAATTATTCAAAATCACTCATATTTTCTTGCACACCATTAGAATTCACATCTTCAGATGAATGACTGGATGCAGATGAAGATGTTCCATATTCTTCTCTTTCATCAACTAGTGCCCCATCTGAGTCCACATGCATGCCCAACATTTCAGGTTTGAAAATTATTCTAGATCTATGACTCGTTTCAATAGACTCCCATCTCAACACTGTTCCTTTTCGTAACAACCTTTTCAGAATCTCGATCGTCTTGAAGTAAAGAGTTCCTCTTGTAGTTAAATTGAAGTCATAAACAAGTATGTCAACATCCTCCAATTTTAATAGGTCTTTGTTGGGTTGTGTTATATTCTTTCCACAACTAGCCCACATAGTTAACTGGGGGGTTAGGAGGGCGGTGGAGCCCCCCCTTCCTTGCACCGATTGCATAGCTAGTGGGGGGGAGTCACAGGGGGTTTGAGGGGTGCAGGTAACCCGACTCTATGGGGTCTGGGGTAGCGCCCCGAAAATTTTTGGTTTTGGACCCGAAGTTAGGTTGGGTGGACCTACCTATGGTTTTGTGCATGTTTTTCGCACATGGTTTTGGACATGATGGTTTTCGGTCCACGGTTTTGGACGCGATGGTTTTCGGTCCATGGTTTTGGATGCGATGGCTTTCGGTCCATGGTATTGGATGCTTCGACATGTACAAATATGGTAACATTGAAAGGAACATAATGAAAAATCAAGCTGGTAGTCCCGCTTTTGGGATCTAGGGGAAAATCTCTGTGTATATGTGTTTTATGTCTTATGGTCTCGCATTGTTTATTTTTTGTGTTTTAGAATTTGTATGCAGGTAATTTCTGTATGAAATTAAAACCTACATTTGGTCTCGAAGCTGTTTTGGCTTCAAGGGGATGTCTTTTTTGTTGAGGGGTTTCACTCAGGCCTGTGGTAGACCCTGTTCAATGGGAGATCTGCGAGATCGATTTTGGTAGTGAAAGAAGATAGTGAGCAGTGGAAAGATAGAGGTCGAGAAATTTAATGGTTAGAGTTTTTAGTTGTGGAAACTCAAGATGGACGATCTGTTGGTGGATAAAGATCAATGGATCACAGTAGATACGGGTACTAAACCAATGTGAGTGTTTGATGAAGAATGGAAGAAGTTGGATCAAAAGGCAAAGAGCAGCAAAAATGGGTCACAAAGATGTTAGGTTATGACTTTAAAATCATCTACAAAAAAGGGAAGCAAAATGTTGTGGCAGATGCACTCTCAAGAAAGGATGAGGATGTGGAAGCATTTCTTTGCGCCATTTATATTATCCAACCAGATTGGATAAATGAAGCAAGGGATGAAGGAAAGAGTGATGAAGAAGTGTGAGCACTAATTCAAAAGCTACAACAAGATCCTAGTACATTTGATACATTTAGCTGGAAAAATGATTCGTTATGGTACAAATATCGCTTATACCTATGTAAGAATTCCCAACTCAAACAAAAGATTCTTATGGAATTACAAACTTCTTCCTTAGGAGGGCACTCGGGATTTTTAAAAACTTACCATAGGGTTAAGAAGGAATTATTTTGGGATGGCCTTAAATTAGATATTCAAAAGTTTGTGGCAGAATGTTTGGTTTGCCAACAAAATAAAGTTGAAACAATTAAGACCCCGGGTATATTACAACCTTTATCCATTCCAGGCCAACGTTGGGAGGAGGTTTTGATGGATTTTATCATAGGTTTACCCAAGTTCGAAGGAAAGAGTGTCATCATGGTGGTAGTTGATAGACTTACCAAGTATGTGCACTTTTGTGCATTATATCATACATTTAAAGCCGGTACAGTTTCTACGACATTTATGGAAACAATTCAAAAGCTACATGGAAACCCAAAGATTATTGTAAGTGACAGAGATCCCATTTTGACTAGAAATTTTTGAAGAGAATTATTTTCTTGTCTTGGTACTCAGTTAACTCATAGCTCATCTTATCATACTCAATCTGTTGGGCAAACTGAGATAGTAAACAAATGTTTGGAAGGATATCTTCGTTACTTTGTCTTTGATAAACTAACACAATGGGTCAAATGGTTGCCTTAGGTTGAATGGTGGTATAACAATTCCTTCCATACTGCAGCAAAAATGACCCCATTTATGGCACTTTATGGATATCATCCACCATCCATCACATCATATTTAAGAGAAAATTCTAAGGTTCATGTAGTGGAAGATCACATCAAGCATCAACAACAAGTTCTCCAACTCTTGAATGATAACCTCACTTTGGTGCAGAATAGAATGAAACAACAAACAGATCAACATCGCAACGAAAGAAGTTTTGATGTAGGTGATTGGGTATTTATACGGCTACAACCATATACAAAGGAATATAAATTATCTCCAAAGCATTATGTTCCATACAAGGTGTTGCAAAATATTGATAGTATGGCATACAAATTAGAGCTTCCTGCAGCTTCCGGAGTGCACCTATTTTTCCATGTTTAATGTTTAAAGAAGGTTATAGGTAACAAGCTCCTAGTTCAAATAATAATGCCAAAACTTGACAAGGAAGGAAAAATCATATTGGAACCTGAATCAGTCAGAGAAACAAGAACTTGACAACTACGAATTCAATCAATTTCGGAGTATGTCACCAAGTGGAAGAACTTACGCACTTAAGATTCCACATGGGAGGATGAGAATTTTATACAGAAGCATCCAAAACTACTCAAGTGTTGAGGACAACAATTTTTTGAAGGAGAGGGGCATGTTAGGTCCCTATAATACTAGTGATTCCCCCATTACCATTGTCCTTTTAGCCCTTATTGTTATTATTGTGCCCCTAATATCCCCATATTGTTATTAGTGTGCCGCATAGAAGCCCACTATTGTTATTTTTGTTCCCTTATATTATTATTGTTATGTCAACTTTGATTATAATATGACACCTTATACTTTTATACATGGAAAGAAGGTTTAGTCATTTGTATCATCCAAGAATTATTCATTTGTGTAATGTAAATGAGGTTTCTCCCTCGAAGAGGCTGATTTGAAGTCATTGATCTATGTTTTACATATTTTTGTAAGCTGGTTCATAACATGTCGGATTGGAAAGGCTTCCTGGCATGTCACCAATAGCACGACGAGTAGCACGTTAGATAGAGGATGATCAATATGAGGAAGGAGTAGATCCTATGGTATAAATGGAACAAAATATGGAAGTGATGACCAAAGGGATTCTAGAATATCCGACTATAGATGACGCGCCATTGCGATAACAGAGGCATATAGTAGGAGTGATTGCGAGACTATGTTGGTTGTTAAGTTGAGTAATAAGAGTGGTCTCATGCTATCGCGAACACCATGTAATAGCCTTTTCTAGTCATGTTTTTTGCACTATTTTAGGCTTTGAAAACAATGTGTCCCAGAACACTTACTTTTTCAGAGTTTGATGAACAAACTTTGACAAACATGATATATATCTATCTATATATATGCTTTTTCTATCTTCTATTTATGTGTTCATGTATCATGATGATGTGATCAGTTTTATAAGTTACGCAAATGTCTATCGAGAACATAATTTTGTAATGCATCTGTTAGTGTATTCAAATTTCGTGGAATGTGTTTATATGTGATATAATCAAAATTTCTTTCCAGTAATCGAACATGTTGATACATACGCAAAATTTGTGGATTTCTTACTGATTAATGACTATTCAATTGTAACGCAACGAGTTGTGAATCTAACTTAACAAGTAAATTTCTAATGCCAAGAGAAACTACTTTTGATAACAGTTTAATAATTGCATTGTACTCGACAATATTATTAGTTGTTTGTCCCTGTCAAATACCTTGTAAATTGATTAACTCGCCATTAGGGGAAAAGAGTGCCCAATCTGCAGAGGATAAGTTCCATGTGTTATTACAAGCACCATCAGCAAAACCAACATAATGGTTTGACAACATCTGCAAACTGAGTGGAACACAAGGTAAGAAGAGGAAACATGTTTGCAAAGCAAACAATCACACCAGAAAATCAAAACTGCACACTAGTTATCTCCATACGATGGGTCTAGAGTGCTAATGAGAAACAAAGTTTCATCAGGAATCTGCTCACTAAAATCAGTGGAGGTGTTTGCAGAAGGAAGAGCGCAAATCAATTCGGAAAAAATGAGTAACTTCTTTGATTTGGCTGTAGTGAATTCCAAATCAGACTCTTGTAGGATAACAATCCATTTAGAGTACTTTCCCCCAAGAAACTGACGAGTCACTATATAAGTCATGGGGTTACAGTCAAAAATCATTGTGGTCTTTCATAGAAGAGTGTAGTGGCGAAATCGTTGAACAACATGGACTGCTGCCAAGGCAAGTTTCTCGACATGAGCATATCGAGTTTTGGTGCCAATAACTTTTCAACTCAAATAATAAAACACATCTTCATTGCCATCATCATCATCCTCAACCATCACCATAGCAATGGTATTATCGGTCGTGACCAAGTATTGGAAATAATCGCGGTGATAGTCTAGGGGATGCAATAAAGGAGCACTAATGAGTGTTTGCTTTAGTGCATTGAAATATTTTTGTGAAATTTTCATCCGAAATGAAGGGTATCCCCTTCTTAAGAAAGCAAGTAAATCCCTTGGTAAGCTTAGCATAATTAGGGACAAAGCGATGAAGAAAATTAGGTTTTCCCTGCAAAATGCTCAATTCATGCAGTTGATGAGCCTATGTATTGCAACAAGAATGTTGCAGCTCCCAAGGCTAGCGACTTTAATTATCAACCCAGGGTTCATACGAACTTAAGAGGTATCGAAACTATATGTGTAACATACAATGTGTCCTTCCTTTTCTGTCATGATGTAATGGAGTGCATGTACTAAAATCAAATCCTAAACTAATTGCAGAAAATGAACTTCTCGAAATGGAAACCCTAACCTATTGCAAGAAATAAAGTACAAGGAAAGAAACATATTCAAATTGCATAAAGATCATGAACTAAATGTAAAGAAACCTAATTTAGCACTATTTATCACATGTGATGATATAAACTAATTGAGCATGGAATCTGATCTAGGGAGTATTAACTGCTGCATGCATGTCCTAATTAAGAAATAAAAAGAACTATTTTTCTTTATCTTTTCATTTTATAAATGCAAATGCTAATCTTTCCTTGTTCTTTGGCTGGGGAGACAGGTGTGGAGGAAGAGGGGTACAATGGTTTTGATGGCTTGAAGGTCAAGTAGAGGCCTAATCATAGCTTAAATGATGATTTTTCTCAATTCGGGCTCAAAACAGGCTGCTACAAGATTTCCTACAAGATTTCTACATGATGTACTAGTTCCTACAGGATGTCTACAGGATCCCCTGTTTTATTACAAAAAGCAGGTTGAAAGCTTAGGAAGTGGTCTAAAAGGTGGAATGGAGTTTGGGAAAGGTGGATAATGGAAGAATAAGGCATGGAGGTGGTGGAAACTACCCATAAATCAACCAAGGGCTTCAATATGGGTAGATTTTCTCAACTGAATTGACAAGTTTTGATATAAAACAAGAATTCAGATTGAGATTTTAGTGGATTTTGGAGACATGGGTGGATGAAGCTTGGATGAGGTGAATGAGCTGAGGTCTCCCTATAATGTAGAAGCTCCTACAACACTACACATTATTCTCTGTATCTATCCATACATTCATCTATACAAGGGAAACATTTATTAAATAATGGAAAATTACTATCTAAAAATAAAAAATTCAAGAACTAGTGAGCTAGTAAATCTATCAAATGCCTAAGCTAATCAAGTGAAAATGAAATGGGGTAAATTTTATTATTAAATAGAATTTTTTTGTGATCTAATGCAATTGGAGACAACTTGATTGAAGCTCATTAGCATGCTCTAAAAAATAGCATATATTTGTTGCTATTTGCCACAAAGGAGTTCTAGAAATCTAGATTTGGGAATAAGAAAACTAATCCAAGTAGCTCAATGATTACTATGATCTTCCAAATATTTTCCAAGGATGAAATGATGATTTTGACCCTGTAAAAGAACTTACATTAACCATTTAACCCAATCCTACAACAAGAAATCATTAATACTAAATGCATAAATAGAAAGAAACAAGGATAAGAGATACATGTGAATAAGAAGTGCAAAGAATAAAAGGAAATGATACAAAAGGGCTCTAAGGCTCCTGGGATGGCCAAGCCGAAGGAAAATTAGATACCTATGGAGGATAGCAAGATTTAGAAGCTAAACATGACGCCAATCCTCATTATCTTCGTCAATGCAATTACATCCCTCCAAGAAAATACAATGGAGATGCTAAAATACGAGTTCTCTCCACAAGAAGACTAATCAAAATCTACCCCTAGAGGAAAATTTGAATTGGTACTTATACAAAATAAATAGTAATCATTCCCCATGAAAGGAGGAATCTTTCCCCACCAGAATCCCTTGATTAGTGGATCTAGTTCCCAATACTAGGAATCTGCATTAAATGGCGGTGAACACATTCCTATATTTTCTTAATCATTGGAGTTCCACAATATGTGCCATAATTCCATAATATATTGTTGATTTATTTTTTAATATTGATCCTCCTATAGTAGGGAGCAAGTCCCTAAATTATTTCTTCCTCCAAATCTTCATAATCTTCCCAATATTCTCATAATATTCCACAAAAATAAATAATATTAGGCACAAATATACAATTATTCATAAACCTTCCTAATGAATATATTAAAGTTTAAAATACATTATCTAATGAAAAAATAGAGGTTTAATGTGTTGAAGGGCAGTTATATGGGCCTTAATTTATGTTTAATTCAAAGGCATGGGCCTTAATTTATGTCTAATTTAGAGTCCCATCATACCCTTTACTGAAATGTGTTGCTCATACTCTGAGAAACCTAGTGACCTCATTGTGCTTCATTCATGGCCCTAGTGACCTCTTTCTTGAGCATTAAGAATATTGGCTGTAAGTTCTACAAGGACAAGCCCAAAAACATACTAGTGCAAAGAAAAATCATTGTTTCTTGAGACCATTAGCTTGCCTTCTTCTTTTCTTTTGTGGCCTAGATGATTGCCTAATGGCCTTGGAGTTTTCTGTTTTTATTAGGTCTCTCTTAGACACTGCCTTTTTTTGGTTTTTAGCATAATTTGTTCATTTCTTCCTCTTGTAGTAGCATTATGCCTTCCTGTAGCGGTCATTCCTTCTTCCTTTAGAGTCTTCTAACTGTATGGCGGTGATGAGAAATGATGTAGGTTTGTGAAAATGGAGAGGATGCTTTGTTTGTTTTTTTCAAGAAATTTTTAGGGTGAGACAAAGTGTAGGGTTTGCTCTTGAAATTATGAAATGAAATGGATGAATGATGGATAAATAGTGAATATAACGTGGATGGAGGGCTTGGAGTGTTGTGGTGACTTGGCCTTTGAAAAAATTTCTTCTTTTATCTGTTGTCCTCATTCCTTGAAATCAACACCCTTCATATTTGACTTTTCAACATTGCATGAGTGAAGGAGTGAGCTGCAATTTACTAGTTGAAGGTGTTGGCATTATGATTCAAACTTGGTGCTATGGCACAGGTGTTGTCCTTGATGGCAACTCACTCAAGTGGCAAATCACTATTCAGGCTCCCAAAATGATAGAAAATGAGATACCCGCAGGTGCGCTTAACAAAAGCTGTGGACTCGCAGGTGCCCCGAACAAGAAGTGCGGACATACTCGCAGGTACTCTGAACAAAAGGTGCGGGCGTCAAATTCACTCACTTCAATGCAGAGAAGCGCGTGCACGTGGGAATTTTTATGATTGATCCATGGTATTTTGTCCGAAGTACATGATCCTATGGTTTTGGTCCATGGTATAGCATCTAAATTATTGAACCCCGGTTTTGGGTCCCTTGTATTAGTTTTCTATGGTTTTGATCCATGGTTTGAGTAAGGGCTTGCTTATAAAAAGGAAATGAGATCATTTGGCTAGACACTTGTGAAAATTGAATATCTTAAGATCTGAAATTTTGGGTGATCAGTTTGAAAAGCTAGATCTAAATCAAGGTGAAAACTGTAAATTGTAAGGCGGATCTATTGATAGGTCTTGATCTCTTTGGCGCATGATCAGATCTGTGGATCTGACAGTCTGTGGCACATTGGAGGACTGATAATTTGGCTCTATTCAGAGGTCCGCAAGCGATCCAAAACGTAGGTGCAGAGGTACGCAGAGCAGCAGAAGGCGCAGGTGCGGAGGTACGCAGCGCAGTAGACGGATCAGGTGCGGAGGTACGCAGAGCAGCAGAAGGCGTAGGTGCGGAGGTACGCAGCGTAGTAGACAGATCAAATGCGGAGGTGTGATGTCGGGTAGACAGTGCAGGTGCGGAGCTGCGCAGTCTAGACACAGAAGAACTGCGGATATTCGCATGTTTCTATTGGTGAAGTTGCGGACTTTTCTTGAAATATTTGTTGGCTACCTTTTGTCTATTGCTGTGGAGTTCTGGGTTTAGATTACTGGTATTGCTTTTCTGGTTACTACATTCTGAGAGGCTATTGGTTGATTCATTAGTTGATAGTAAAGGGAGATTGGTTGATTCACATGTACTTGATGATTATTTGATGTTCATGGATCCAGTCTCAAAATTAATGAAACGCGGTCCCTGGAAGAAAAGAAGTAGGTCAGCACCTACATACTAGTAACTCAGCTAGTACAAGAGCTAAGGGGGTTGTAGCTCCCTTTCAGGAGAGACTGGAAAATGAGAGAGGGTTGTAGCTCTCTGTAGGTTGTATCCTGCGTACTGATAAAGGACTGCACCAGTACAGAATCATTGTAAAAGAAGTTTCTAATTGAAAGAAGATAGAGACACATTGCAGCAGGTGGTTTTCACCCACATTGGGTTTCCACCTTATATCTGGTGTTCTTTGGTGTGACTGTCTTTTTTTCTTGTTCCTGTTCATTATTATATGGTACTGACATTCAAATTAATGGTCAATGTCTAAAGAATAAATTAAATTATAAATCTAGAAGGAATATTGAAAAGAATTTGATAATACTGATTCACCCCCCCTCTCAGTATTATTTCCAACAATTGGTGTCAGAGCAGCTCCTTCAGAAGAAGCTTGATCGCATGAAGGAAGATCTATCATCATGAGCAACTACGAGAGGGAAGCATCAATTAGGCCACCGATTTTTGATGGGACAAACTTCGTATATTGGAAGGTAAGAGTCACTGCCTATCTTCAATCTCTTGGTACAGATGTCTGGGATATCATAGATACAGGGTACACCTTTCCGTCAGCAATACCTACAGATTCGGCTGGTAAGAAGCAATATGAAACAAATGCAAAGGCTGTTAATACTCTATTAGGATGTCTATCTCAATCTGAATTTGTCAAGGTTATGCAGTATAAATCCGCAAAAGAAATATGGGACAAGATTGTTCTGAGCTATGAAGGAGATGAACAGGTAAAACGAGAAAAACTTCAAACCCTCAGAATTCAGTATGAAAATCTCAGAATGCACAATGATGAAAGTGTGGCTAACTATTTCCTTCGTGTAGATGAGATTGTTAATTGTATGAAAAACTTGGGTGAAGAAGTAAAAGAGGCTGTTGTGGTTGAAAAGGTTCTAAGATCCTTGTCCCCTAAATTTGAATCTAAAGTTTCTGCTAGAAGAAAAAGAGAATCTACGAAACCTCACTATGTCACAGCTGCACGGAATTCTGATCTCTTACGAAACGAGGAAAGGAGGACCATCAAACAGAAGAGAATCTGCTTTCAAAGCTTCAGGGAAAGGAGATTACTATGAGTCAGGACATCTATCAGAAGAAGACGAAGAATCAAATTTTGTCAAGAACCTTCAACGGGGTGCTGGAAGATTCAAAGGTAAGTTACCTTTCAAGTGCTTTTCTTGTGGAAGAGTCGGTCACTATGCTGCAAAGTGTCCACATAAAGACAAGCTTGATAAAGGTAAGGAACCTATCAGATGGAACAAGAAACAGAATGTAAATAAGAAATTATTACACTCATGAAGACAGTGATGGACTTTCAAATATTGATGAAGATGAACAAGGTAACAATTATAGACTCTTAATGGCTTTTGAAGATGATGATTTTATGGATGCTATATATGAATAAGGTCTTTATGAAGAAATTTCTAGACTCAAAATATGTTTACAAGAGAGGAATGTGATCATTGATACTCTTCAATTCCAACTTGCTGAAAAGGAAAAACTTCATGAAAAGTTAGAATGTGAAATTGTTGGTCTTAGAAAAGAGATTGAGAAAACAAAAGCTCTTAATCTTAGATTTGTTAAAGGATCAGAAACTCTAGATGAGATTATCAATGTACAATGTTCTCCACTAATCAAGACAGGTCTGGGGTATAATGACGAGGCATCTCAAGCGCAGCAACCATCCACCTCCAAAAGTTATCTTGATGTAGCAAGGAGGAGTGAGCAAAGGTCAAATAAAAATCACCGGGTAAATCAAGGACAATTTTCCTCAAGGACGAATAGAAGCTACAACCAGCCATAGGTAAAATCTTCCCAATTTTGCTCAAGAATGGATGTAAGTAGAAACTACAATCGGTTGGTTGATAGATTTGATAACCGCAGGAGTTTATTCAATGGGCAATGTTTTTCTTGTCATAACTTTGGTCGCAAAGCAGCTCAGTGTGTTGCCTATAAGACAATCATGACTAGAGAAGCTCAAAAACAAAGAAGCATGACTAGGATCATGAAAAGAACCTACAATAACTTTTCTGCTCTTGAAAATGAAATAGAATGCTCTATTTGTAACAACTTCAGTCATGAAGATTCTGAATGTAGGAGCAGGTTTCGATAGACAACCTAGAAGGAGCAAGCCTCAAGTGTCAAAACATGGAGAATGAAGGAACCACAACCAGAGAGATGTGGTATAGCTTTATATGAATAAGGGCAAGAAAATCAATGGTACATTGATAGTGGCTATTCGAAACACATGATAGGTGATAAGGAAAGACTCAAGTCATATAGTGCCTTAGAAAAGGAGAAGAAGGTCTCTTTTGGAAATAATACCCCTCTGCTCATAAAAGGTAAAGGTTCTGTTTAGTTGAAAGAAAAGGTCAAAACTGGAAATGTTATGTATGTTGATGGGTTAAAGCATAATTTGTTGAGTGTTAGTCAGATGTGTGATCAAGGAACAAAGGTAATATTTCGATCAAATGGATGTAGTGTTTGTGATCAAAGGCGTAAGGGCTCCAAATAATTTATACATATTCAAAGAAGGACAACATCAATGCAATCTAAGCAAGAACGATGAACACTGGTTATGGCACAGAAGATTGGGGCATCTTAGCTTCTCACAGATAATGAAAGCATGTAAATACCAGGCAGTTCGTGGTCTTCCAGACATCATAATTCCAGACAATACAATTTGCAAATCATGTCAGTTTGGTAAGCAAACCAGAACTAACTTCCCTGAGAAGGAAGGATCAGCTAGCAAGCCACTTGAACTTGTCCATACTGATGTATGTGGCCCATCTAGGAAAAGTTCACCTCCAGGAGAATAATATTGCATATTATTCATTGACGACTTTTCCAGGATGTGTTGGATAGGACTTATGAAGCACAAAGATGAAGCCTTTGAAAAGTTCAAATCATTCAAAGCCTTGGTGGAGAATGAATCAGATCACAAAATCAAATGCCTCAGGTCCGATAGAGGTGGGGAGTTTACCTCGAATGAATTTTTCTATTTTTGTGAAGAAAATGGAATAAGAAGGGAATTCTCTATAGATAGGACTCCTCAGCAAAATGGAGTGGTAGGAAGGATGAACAGAACGATTCAACAAAGGGCTCGTGCTATGCTTGATGAGTCTAGAATTCCCGCAACCTTCCGGGGTGAAGTCGTATTTGCTGCAGTTTTTATTCTCAACAAGACAAATATTCGGGTGAACAACACTCAAACTCCTCATGAGCTCTGGTATGGTGAGACTCCTTCGGTAAATCATTTCAAAATTTTTGGAAGCAAATGCTATATTAAAAATAATGATGAAAATCTTAGCAAGTTTGAACCTAGAGCAGATGAAGGCATTCTCCTTGGTTATTCTCCTCACAGCAAAGCATACAAATGTTACAATAAAAGGCTTGGAAGAATTTTCGACAGCATTGATGTAGTGGTGGATGAAAAAGAAAACACTCCCAGACAAGTAAGATCTGAAGACTTCGAAGATGATGAGGACTATCCATCACCATCAAATCAGATTCATGATGAAGGAGAAACCCATGAGGCACCAGAGGAACAGAGAAGAATAGAAGAAAAGACTCCATCCAGGTATGTTCAAAAGAATCATCCAGAATCTCAAATTTTGGGGAAAAAGGAGGCAGGCATACAAACAAGAAGAACAATTGCAGAAGCTTCAAGCTATTTGGCATTACTCTCCTCCACTGAACCACAAAATGTAAGAGAGGCATGCAAAGATGAATGCTGGGTCAAGGCAATGGATGAAGAACTTGAGTAGATCGAAGAGAACAACACTTGGGAGTTGGTTCCTAGACCAAAAGATAAGAATGTCATAGGGACAAAATGGATCTTCAAAAACAAGTTGAATGAAAATAGGGAAGTAATTAGAAACAAGGCCAGACTTGTTTTTAAAGGGTATGCTCAACAAGAAGGAATAGACTTTGAAGAAAATTTTGCTCCCATTGCAAGATTTGAGGCCATCAGAATGTTCCTTGCTCTCTCTAGCTTTTAGAAGTTCAAAGTATTTCAAATGGATGTGAAATCAGCCTTTCTGAATGGAGACTTAGAAGAAGAAGTGTACATTGAGCAACCAGATGGTTTCATCCTTGGGAATGATCCAAATATTGTATGCAGACTAAAAAAGGCTTTCTATGGTCTCAAACAGGCTCCAAGGGCTTGGTACTATCGGTTGGACAAATACCTTCATCAACAAGGTTTTTCAAAAAGATCAGCAGATATCAATCTTTATATAAAAATTGAAAATGACAAGTTGCTAATACTTCT
This sequence comes from Pinus taeda, assembly GCA_000404065.3. NCBI lineage: Eukaryota > Viridiplantae > Streptophyta > Pinopsida > Pinales > Pinaceae > Pinus > Pinus taeda. The sequence continues at coordinate 76,141 of APFE031140052.1, forward strand.
TGTGTATGTAGATGATATTATCTTTGGCAGTAATGAAGAAGCTATGAGTCAAAACTTTGCCTTGGTAATGAAGAAAGAACTCGAAATGTCTTTTCTAGGAGAGCTGACATATTTTCTTGGTCTACAAATCAAACAAAACGAAGGCGGTATCTTTTTATCTCAAACCAAGTACCTCAAGCAGATCTTGAAGAAATATGGCATGGAAGATTCGAAACTAGTATGTACCCCTATGGTTATAGGATGCTGCCTCAGTGCAATGATGAATCAGCAACAATGCATCAACCAACCTATAGATCCATGATTGGATGTCTACTTTATTTAACAGGCCGACCAGACATCATGCATGAAGTGGGAATAGTTGGAAGATTTCAGTCAAATCCAAAGGAAACTCATCTTTAGGCAGTTAAGAGAATCTTCAAGTACCTTCAAGGAACTCAAAACTATGGCTTATGCTATCTTAGAGATACAAATCTCACACTTCATGCTTATACAGATGCAGATTGGGCCGGAAGCATGGATGACAGAAAAAGCACTAGTGGAGGTGCATTCTTCATGGGTTCCAGATTAGTATCTTGGTTCAGTAAGAAACATAGTTCAATTGCTTTATCTACAGCTGAAGCAAAGTATGTGGCTAATGCAGCTTGTTGCACAAAACTTCTTTGGATGATGCAAACTTTGCAAAAATTTCGAATCACTTGTACTCCACCTATCTCCATCCTATGTGATAATACAAGTGCTATTAGCATTTCAATGAACCTAGTCATGCATTCAAAGACCAAGCATATACCTATAAAATATCATTTTCTTCGGGAAGAAGTGCTTGAACAAAAGGTGAAGTTGGAGTATGTTTCTTCTGAGGAACAAGTTGCTGATATACTCACCAAACCACTACCCAGGGAGACCTTTGAATACCTCAGGAAAAAGCTGGGGGTAGTTGATGCTTCATCTTGTTGTTGAATCTTATTTGTTTCAGAGATTGTTGGTTGTACGCGAGTTTCATATGGGGTATACGCGTACATTCACTGGTTTTTGGATTGGTCAAAGACCATTTGGCACAGGTTCAGGGGGAGCCTATATTCTTCTAATAATACATTGCTGGAATTATTGTAGACGATCTTGGAGGAGAAAGTACAGAAGGAAAACATGGATTCTGATCTGAATATTGCTGCTAATGTTTTGTCTCTATGTCTTATATCTCTTTTGTCAAGGTCATTTATGGTGTATGATGGATTATGGTTCTTCTTGAAGAAAATTTCTTTTGCAGAGCATGATCAGCAAAACAGAGCGGAGTTTTGAGCATATTCTCAGGGGGAGCATAACCCTTTGCCCTTGATGACAAAGGGGGAGAATGACTTTGAGGATCTTCGGGTTGCTATCAAGTCCAAAAGGGGAGTTTATTGGCATTATGATTCAGGTTTGGTGCTATGGTGCAGGTGTTTTCCTAGATGGCAACTCACTCAAGTGGCAAATCATTGTTTAGGCTCTTAAAATGATAGAAAATGAGATACCCACAGGTGCGCTTAACAAAAGCTGCGGACCCGCAGGTGCCCCGAACAAGAAGTGCGGACATACCCGCAGGTACTCCGAACAAAAGGTGCAAGCGTCAAATTCACTCACTTCAATGCAGAGAAGTGCGCGCACGTGGGAATTTTTATGATTGATTCATGGTATTTAGTCTGAAGTACATGATCCTATGGTTTTGGTCTGTGGTATAGCATCTAAATTATTGAACCTCGTTTTGGGTCCCTTGTATTGGTTTTTTATGGTTTTGATCCATGGTTTGAGTAAGGGCTTGCCTATAAAAAGGAAAGGAGATCATTTGGCTAGACTTTTGTGAAAATTGAATATCTTAAGATCTAAAATTTTGGTGATCAGTTTGAAAAGCTAGATCTAAATCAAGGTGAAAAATGTAAATTGTAAGGCAGATCTATTGATAGGTCTTGATCTCTTTGGCGCATGATCAGATCTGTGGATCTGACAGTCTATGGCACATTGGGGGACTGATAATTTGGCTCTATTCAGAGGTCCGCAGGTGATCCACAGCGCAGGTGCAGAGGTACGCAGAGCAGCAGAAGGCGTAGGTGTGAAGGTACGCAGCGCAGTAGACGGATCAGGTGTGGAGGTATGCAGAGCAGCAGAAGGCGCAGGTGCTGAGGTACACAGCGCAGTAGACGGATCAAGTGCAGAGGTGCGCTGTTTGGTAGACAGTGTAGGTGCGGAGCTGCCCAGTCTAAACATAGAATAACTGTGGATATTCGCAGGTTTCTATTGGTGAAGTTGCAGAATTTTCTTGAAATATTTGTTGGCTGCCTTTTGTCTATTGCTGCAGAGTTCTGGGTTTAGATTACTGGTATTTCTTTTCTAGTTACTGCATTCTGAGAGGCTATTGGCTGATTCATTAGTTGATAGTAAAAGGAGATTGGTTGATTCACATGTACTTGATGATTATTTGATGTTCATGGATCCAGTCTGAAAATTAATGAAACATGGTCCTTGCAAGAAAAGAAGTAGGTCAGCACCTATGTACTAGTAACTTAGCTAGTACAAGAACTAAGGGGGTTGTAGCTCCCTTCCAGGAGAGACTGGAAAATGAGAGAGGGTTGTAGCTCTCTGCAGGTTGCAACCTGCGTACTGGTAAAGGACTGCGCCAGTACAAAATCATTGTAAATAAGTTTCTAATTGAAAGAAGATAGAGACACATTGCAGCAGGTGGTTTTCACCCACATTGGGTTTCCACCTTATATCTGGTGTTCTTTGGTGTGACTATCTGTTTTTCTTGTTCCTGTTCATTATTATATGGTACTGACATTTAAATTAATGGTCAACATTTGAAGAATAATTTAAATTATAAATCTAGAAGGAATATTGAAAAGAATTTGATAATACTAATTCACCCCCCCCTCTCAGTATTATTTCCAACAGAAGGCTGTTGAGACTGCTAATAGCAATGTAAACTTTGAAACATGAACTATAAATTCAAAATGGGAACTTTGGCCAAAAAACCCCATAAAAACATCAAAAGTAGTGCTAAAAACAAAAAGTGTGTATACTGGAATGATGGGTTTTTTTTAGGCTTAATTTTGTGCATGTTTAGAAAATGGTAGTGAAAACTAATTTTTCGTGCAAAAACTGTGCAAAAAACACCCTGAAAACGAAAAGTGTTGATACTAGAATGTTGTTTTTTTTTAAGGTCAATTTTCAAGATTTTTAAAAAATGCTAGTAAAACCAAATTTTATGTGCCAAAAAACAGTTGTTTTTGACGAAAAAAACACTAAAGTTTTTGGTAGAATAACATTTTTTTTCTAAGAATAAACTCAACATGTTTTATTAATGCCGATAAAGATAAAATAATGGGATCTGAAACACATTAAAATTCTATTAGTTTTCATCCATGTTAAACATATAATAACATCACACTAGAGATCGCTAAAATTCTAATTGTTTTCAACCATAACATTAAAGATACAAAAAAATTGGAAAATTTTCAACCA
>APFE031140073.1:0-15436 GCA_000404065.3 Pinus taeda
AAATAGTAAGTTGTGCTACAATTAAGGAAACTGAAAATGCTGAAAGAGACAATGATGAGGGTCCAGATGGACTTGGCAGGTGGCCACCAATATCCACCTGGATCACAACACCCTTGACTCGAATTTACAGACGCTTCAAGACTTCGTTCTCCAAAAGCCCGTTATATTCCAAATCAAAAAGTACATACCAAAAGCTACCTTCTACCCTTAGAGCCTCGCTTTATTTATACATTCCCATGGTCTTCGGACCATGGGCAAGCTGACTTACTTCTTATTATTTAATATTATTTCTTAGGTGGACAATCCTTTGACTCAATCTATTACATTTCATGCTTCGCATATTTCGATTTTCTTACAATATTTCCATCCTAATTTATAGGCTCTAAGCCCCAAAACTGTTACGCGGGACCTCCGCTACCAAAAAATTTTCAAGTTACTTGACCTTGACATTGAAAATCATGTTCTGAGCCTGGTAATGGTGTTCCATGTGCCTTAGCAGCTGATTGTCTCTATTATCTTTGTCTAGAAGCTTCTCCAAATGGTCATTGACCCTATTTAACCAGTACTATTTGTCTTGATTGACGTCTAAAGAAATTTTGTTCTCTAGGTCTAGCTCCTTATTCAGTAAGATGTGTTTTTCTTCTTCTTCTAAGCCCTTTAGTTCTTGGCCTCTTTCTCTTACCTTTTCCTTGTGTTCCTTTAGGCTCATTTATCTCCATGACTGCTTTTCCCTTGCTGGCATGCTGCAATAGTTTGGTTTGCTATTTCTCCCTGATCAATTGTTTTGCCTTCAGTTGATTATTTTCTTGTTCTAGGAATGAGATGATGAACCTTGCTCTTGCCATGCTGACTATGAATTCCTTGATCTGATAATCTTTGTCTCTAATCATCTTCTACATTCTTGAAACCTCATTTTCTACCTCTAGGTCAACCAACTCAAACTCATGCTCAACTAAGTCCTTATCCTACACTGATGGTCCCTGTTTTGCTGATGTAGAAGACTTGGCCCCTTTCTCACCATGAGAAGCAAAAACAAGCCTTTTGTACATCCTTTTTACCTCATGTTTAGGTACTTTAGGCATTTCCACTAACTTTCTAGAAGACCCAATTTCCATTTGCCGTGTTGGCATGCTAGAAGGCTGAGTTGCCACATTGGATTCATGCCATTTAAGAGCTATCTCCAAGAAAGATTCCCATGTCATATTATTCTCTACAAGTTGATGAAGGACTATAGTCTTGATTAGACTATGATGAAATAGAGTAGGATAGTGTTCTTTGTTCTTCATTTGTATCCTCTCTGACATCTTGGTAAGGCTCCTACACAGCGAGTTGCACATATTGAGTGGTTTCCGAGTTGCAAAGTGCATTAGAATCCGAATGTGATAGGAATATAGTCTAGATAATATTCCTTCACATGTGAATAATTTCATGACAACTTTCATCAAGGGAGCATACTTCTCCAACATGTACCTAAAAGGTATGATATGAGCATGTTTTTCCTTGTATGGTGTTTTCAAGAAATGTCTATAATGTTCAAGATATAAGTTCATTCCCTTGAACCAATATTCACCATGATCTGGTAGCCCTATAGCAAGTGAAATAGAGGGCAATGAAAATGTGAAGTCAACACCAACAATAATGGCACTTTCTCCTTTCAAATGAGTAGCAAACCAATCTGTCAACTGCTCATGGAAACCCACTTCACACACCCTTTTGCAAAAATCTAAGCAATTCACATCTTCAAAGCACTGTTTTATAAAGGGTGATGAATTGATCTTATTGCAGTTTGAGGGTTCATATCTAAGAATTTTTCCTCCCTTGTGATGTTTCTTCCTCTCCGATGAAGAGTCTCCTTCCATGGTGGCAGAAATCCTAGCAATAGGAAAATGAGAAAAAACAGTGAGGGATGAGTGAAAAATGAAATGTAGGGTAGGTGGAGTTGAAAATGGGAAGGGGAATTTTTAGGAGGTGAATATGAACTATGAAAAACTTATGAAGATGAAAGGAAGTGAAATCAAGGAATGATGTATTTGTGGAAGGGGAAAACAGGGTTTCTAGGAGAACTGTCCAAATCCCATAGGAATGAGCTAGGGTTTCATTTTTAGTGAAGTAATTTAATGTTTTGAAGTTGGTTTAGTGGTTCATGTAGCATATTAAACATGTGTAGAGGTGTAGGATGAGGTTTTACATGTTTAAAATCATGAAAACTAAAAGACCATCATCAACCCCGTCATCATTTCATGACAAACTCACTAGAAACCCTAATGAAGAAATATTAGCTTTGAATTCATCTTTCAAACTAAAAAGTATAGTAAGATGGTATACTTACTTGTAACTGAGTCTAGGATTGCAAGAAAAAGGATGTGCAAGCTTAAAAATCCAATTTGGGTCAGTTTCAGACGATTTTGAGCTACTTTGGCCCAAGCGCAACGTAGTCTCTACGAATGCAGCACCCAAGTGCAGCGCAATATCTGGGAGCGCAACGCTGTCTTCCCAAGTGCAATGCAGTGTTTAGGAGTGCAGCGCCGCATTTTTTTGCTAATTTTTCATAGGAAATCGAGTTTTTCTCACCAATGTAATGGAGAGATCGATGCACAATGAGGAATGAGAGGAAAATAATATGAGTTTGGGGATTTTTGGTTTATATAGGAAAATTAATTTCCTTTTTGAAAAGAAATGGGACCCACAAACCTTTGAAAAACTAATTTTTCACTTTATAAAATAGAGTCACCTTAGAAGGCTAAAACCTAGGCTGTATTTTCACTTTTTAAACACTGGAACTTCTTCTTCTAGAGCCTTTCAAACTGAAATCATGAAGAACTTCTGAAAACTTAACAAGTTAACGTCAAAGAGCTTCTTGTCATGCTTTATTCACTGCTAGATTTACACATGGTAATGATGGACCTTGGAAACCCTCGTGACCTAATGAAAAACCTAAAACTGAATGGAATGATGATGATGACTAATATGAGGAGAACTTGCTTTTATTATGACAAATTCATGTGAATGGGATAGGTGACCAACATATTAAGTGACTTTTCCAAAAGACTGAACTCATTCCTAGACAAACTAACCAGTAACCAAATTTTACTCTATAAACCTAGTGACATGGTAAAATTTTATTTTGAGACTCCTAACAAGCTTAGTAAAAGCACATTTTATCACTGGTGACAGGAAAACAAGATTGCCACTAACATTGAGTAAGTAGTAGATGACCTTCTTGATCCAGCTTCCAACAATGTTGATACGCATTCTTATTTAGTTCATGATAGAGGGAGAATCCATGCCAACAAAGTGATCTTTGACTCTTCTTGACCTTATCTCTAATACCATGTTGGAAAATCAAAGCAATTATATTAGGGTTTGATTCTCCTTTCTTGATAATTACTTGTGAGTCTGTTTGCTTCTTTTACTTCTTTATTATCTTATATTTCATTAAGAAATTACCGTATTATGTATGTATGAAGATCACAAAAAAAGAGACACAAGATGTCGGCACTATGCTAGGGAAAAACACCCCTTGAGGGGAAAACCCGGTCAAGAAAATTCTTCCTTTCAATAATATTCTTTGAGACTCTTCTCCCTAGACAAAGATCAAACCTTCCCTCCACACCAAGTCAGCCTCCCAGATCTTCGATCTCTTTCCAACAACTTCGACTAGGCAGCAACCTCCAGCATCAATGAAACTTGGAAGACTTTTATGTACCAAACTAAGGCAAGATACAAAGAGAGAGAGGCCCCAAAATTTCGATTTTCTTCTTCTCCTTAGACTTCCCCAAACTCACACTTCCTTTAGCTTCCTTAGACCCAATTCGTCCTACTTCGCACTTCTCTAGCTACTCTTGAGATATCGAACTAGCTTGATATGAGATGCTCCAAATGAATTCGACTTTATTGTATTTGTAGGCTCCATTTGAGGTCGAATTAGTGTCCTTACGCTGACTTGATATCTTCTAGGCTGACTTGGTGTTGAGGACACATAAATTATATGTCACTCAATAGTAAACCTTTTTACATGATTCAAAAGCCCAAGAAGGGTCTTTTTGAATGTATAATGACTCTATAAACTCAATATTAATCGTAGGAGTCCACAAAGGGGACTCTGACTAAGATAATGATGACCCAAGCATGAAACCCGTGCTTTATTTTCTTTATTCTTTTGACAAATACATTTTATGATGACTCAAATATATTAAATCAATACCGAACCTAGTTATAATTTCCAACAAGATCTTCCATACATCAATGTATCATCATCCATGAAAAGCATGCCTCCAGTGACAAGAAAAGGGCCAATAAGGGAATCAATAGAAAGTAGCATTGAAGGAGTGGTAAATAATCCTAAACCCAAGGTGCCAATCCTCAAGGACACAACTTGTTTCGTTGACAAGTCAATATATATTTCATGGACTATAATATTCGAAGATTTCATTAGAAAAGAGATCCCACAAAATGAGGAAGACAAATAAGTTTACATCAACGTTAGGAATTCCATATTTCACAAATTTGGTGCTCACTATCCCATTTTGCCTTGTTCTGAGACCATAGTATGGATTCCACAACAAATTCACCTTGAGAGCATGATAGTTTGAAGCCAAAAAGGCATACTCTTGGATCCATATTAGGCACACAACCTTCATATGTATTACAAGCTTTCCAAGGCATAGGAATACCTAAATTCCAGATGGTATGTCAGTTTCAAGAAGTATACAAATGAAATTGAGTCATAAATTGTATTTGAGTCATAATGAAATGTATTTATCAAAAGAAAGAAAAAGAATTTATTATTATTATTATTATTATTATTACTACTACTACTGCTACTACTTATTAAAGCACGAGTTTCATGCTTGGGTTATCATGTTTTAGGTCAAAGTCCCCATTGAGTACTTATAGGTTTTATATTAAGTCATTAGAATCATTGTCCATTTAAAGAAACCCTTCTTGGGCTTTTGAATAATGTAAAAAGAATTATTATTGAGTAAAATAAGTCATTTGGCACCTCCACACCAAGTCATCCCTTACCTGATCAAGTCGGCCTACATGAGGGTAATTCGAACTCTAGAAAAGGGTATATATAAGAGTGCAGTTTGATTCATTTGGAGGAGAACACACACAAATTCGATACAGAAGAATGAGCATCTAGAAAGGTGTGAAATTGTAGAAGGACGAGAATTGTAGGGAAAGACAAGATTGAGTTTTTGGGCTATCTATCTCTTACATGTGCAACGTTACTGGGTTGTTATTGGGTCAAATTTCTATTGCTAGGTCGAATTTCTATTGTTGGGTTGAAGTTTTGATGTTGGGTAGAAGCTCTATTGTTGGGTCGAAATTATATTATGGGGGAAATCAAAATTCTATTGTCACAAGATCGAAGTACTAGGTCAAATTTGTTTCTGGAAAGTTATCATCTGCAGAAGAAAAGAAGGGTTGACTTGGGGATTGTAGGAAATCTATGTCTAGTTCAAGGAGTCTTGGATCATCTCATGAAACTATTAAAGGAAGAGTTTTTGACTGGATTTTCCGCTAGATAGGGGTTTTTTTCCTGGTTTTCCACCTACATTTGGTGTCTTTGATATTCGTGTTATGGTTATTGTAATTGCATGATGAGCTAAGATAAAAGAAGAACAAAAAAAAGTTAATAATAACATAATAATATCATAAGTAATTATCAACATAAAGAAATTATTTTTGCCTTTCTGATTTTCCAACATGGTTTCATAGCTAAGGAGAAGAAGAAGGAAAAAGGTAGCCTAGAGATCTATTGAAAGGAGCTTTAAGAAGTTTGAATAAGGTTCCTCAAGAAAAGGGATCATATAATAAGAGAAGCCTACTATTTTCAAGAACCATGTCTAACTCAATGAAGGCAAAAAACAAATTAGAAGGAGCATCCAACTACATGGCATGGAAAAAGAGGATACATCTCATCCTCAAGAAGAATAATGTCTTGGATCCATGTAATATTCCTAATTAGATATGGCTAATTGGAATATTCGATTTTGTTCAATTTTTGCCTTCTATAGTTATTTGTAAATAAAAAGTGAGGAAGGGGGAACATAACTCACTTTAGAATAAAAAGTCACTTCCTAGGTAGCACAACATTGTGACTTAAGGGGGAACCAAGGGGGCCAAAGGGGGACACAAAAATAGGGCCCATGCAGACACATGGAGGGACTGCGCAGGAGGGAAGGAACAAATGGCAAGAAGGGGATCATGCAGGAGAAAGTGAGCCTAGGGATTGTGATAGGAAGAGGCTATAAAATAGAGAGGAGCCCCCTAATTTGGGATCATTCTGGTTATGAGCATTTGAGATAGTCATTTCAACTTAGAGCACGCTGGCTGTTTAGCTAGTCTGCAGCACTGTTTAGTGCATTGAGTGTCTCCGTTCGGAGATCTCACCCTTAGACCCGGGGGACTTCGAGTGCCTGCTCGAGCAAGGTATTTCCATTGGCATTCTAGCAATAGTTTCATCAACATTTCAGCAGCAGTTTCATCGGCATTTTAGCAGTAGTTTCATCAGCATTTTTGAGGAACTGCGCAGAACCCCAAGGGGGTGATTTTCGGGGGTTAGCCATTTCAGAAAATCTTTCTAGGTTTTTCTTGGTTTCTTGAGTAGAGTCCGATTCCAGAGTTTCAACCTTCTCTGAGGAGGGGAGCCGCCCTGAATCCTCATTCGATTTCCAGTAGTATTAGCAGCACGACAGTTTTCCAGCAGCAGGGATACAGATCAATGTGAGGCCATTCCAAGAAAGCTTTCTGGGTTTTTCTGGGTTTCTTGAGTAGAGATCAAATCCAGAGTTTTAGCTTTTTCCAAGGAGGGGAGCAGCCCCAAATCATCATTTGTTTTCTAGTAGCATCAATAACACATTAGCAGCATCCATGTAGAGAGGCCATTCTTGTCATTCTGAGAGTATTTCTTCACTTGGCTTGTGCAAGTCGAGGTGCCATCTGTCTAATCACCTCTTGTACTCATTTATTGCTCAGTATAATAAAATGGCTTAGCATTTCTCGCTGCATTTCTTGTGTATCTGCTTATATTTCTGGTTTACACTATTATATTCTATTCCATTGTTATTTTATCACTTCTGGGTTATTATATCATTTGCACATATTTGGTTGGAGTTTTCGCAGGGGTTTGAGGAATATTCTGGGTTAGGGATATTACAGTGGTATCAGAGCATAGATCTGGCTCAGCCTGTCGAGCTAGCAATCTATGACACCAGGGGAAAAATCCTATATCTGTTACAGAGGTCGGAGATAGAGAGACGTTGGGCGTAGGTTGGAGAATACCTACAGACAGGGAGATTGTGAACCTGTGGTAGACGCAGAACAGAGAGAGCCAGTGGTGGATGCAGAGCAGATGGCATACGAGGACGAGAAGAGATTTGTGGATATGCTCCTCAAATCAGTGCTGGGTCTGTCGAGGCAGATTGAGGTGATGGGGGGCAGAGATTCGCGGCAATAGAGGCCAAACAGCAGGAGAGCCCACGAGTTTTTCAGATCGGTGAGGGATCAGGTGCATCCCATCACTTGCCAGAGCAGCATGATACTGGGCAACAGGGGGCCTCACATGCCCCTACACGCTCTATCATGCCCACCTTCTTAGGAGTAGAAACGAGGGCTGCAGCCCAGTAGGAGGCAGAGCCCGGGCATATGGGCGATTATTTTGCAGAGTACCAAGCCTATGGGTAGGAGTTCAGGGAAGCCCTCTCATTCAAATATTTTGTTCAGCTCCAGCGAGATAGCAAACCCTGCAATCATCACAGAGGGTACCAGCATTACCATGATGGCGACACCCACCGTGCAGTGAGCATATTCCACTTGCCTACATTTGATGGCTCATTAAACAGTTCGGCAAAGTCTTGGGTGGAGAAGCTGGACATTTATTTCCAGCTTAACCAGATGTTGGAGGCAAAGGCCATTAAGGTGGCAACATTGCATTTGGATGGCGAGCCCCAGGATTGGTGGTTTCATGGGATGGTTACATTGGGGCACTCCACAATGATTCCATATGTCGAGTTTACCAGGAGACTGATGGAGCGATTTGATCGGAGGGATGCAGAGCAGCATTTCATTGAGCTGACGAGGCTCAAACAGACAGGGAGCCTAGAGACCTACATTATAGATTTCTTGAGGGTATTCGTGATGGTGCCAGACCTCTCCACGTCAAGGAGGGTCTATATGTATGTTGAGGGGTTAGCAGAGCCACTTCAGAGTCTAGTCTAATCCACTAGACCAGCTACACTCCAAGACGCTATGAGTAGGACCCGGGACTTACAGGATGTCTTACCTAGGACCCAGACACCTTACCCCCAAAGACAGAATTTCCAGTCTAAGGGGAAGGATGTGAGGGTTCCACTTTCAAAGGGGAATCCAGGACGAGTAGAGCTTGACGATGATGCTAGGAGGGAGCTGAAGAAGAAGCGGTTGTGCTTCACTTGTCATGAGCCATGGGCACCAGGACATAGATGTGCTGCTGGTAAAGCACATTTTATTGAGGTCTTCTCTGAGAGTAGTGGAGAAGAGGATGATGAGGAGGATGTGGAGGTAGGAAATAGCCATGCCATACAGGGACCTTTGCCAACTCCACCACCAGCAGTAGGTGGTGCATCTTTTTCACCCACCAGAGGGGCCCTTGCAGTGTTGCGAGGAGTTCCCAAGTATCTGACGCTACGCGTACAAGGGACAATACGTGGCCAGCACATATTAGTTTTGGTTGATAGTGGGGCCACCCACAACTTCATCGATGCATAGATGGTTGAGCGGAGAGGTATACAAACATAGACCTTCAATGGGTTTTCAGTCTTGGTCCCAGGAGATCAAACCATGATGTCTGCTCATTATGTTTTAGAGCTTTCAGTGATGATGGGCACCTACACATTGACTGACCACTTTTGCATGGTCGATAATCTAGACACCAACATGATATTGGGTGTTCAGTGGCTTATCACTCTAGGGAAGGCCATGACAAATTGGAAGACCCTGGAGATGGAGTGGGATGATGAGAAGACAGGGAGGCATGAGAAGATATGGGGACAACACACATATCTGCCTCAGACTGTCTCGGCTCATCGGATGGAGGTAGTCTTTCGAAAGGGAGACATAGAGTGGGTAGTGGAGCCACATGCATCAGAGGCAGGAACTACAGGGCAGACGGTACACCAAGAGATACAGTCTATCCTTGATCAATATGCCATAGTGTTTGGGGAGATTCCACCAGGACAGCCACCAGATCAGGGGTTTGAGCACACCGTAAAGCTTGAGCAATGCATACAGGCCGTGATTACCACCCCCTATAGGCACCTCAAGGCCTATTGAGATGAGATTGAGCGGGTTATTCAGGAGTTGCTTGCATTTCCAGATTTCACATAGCCATTTGTTTTGGAGTGTGATGCGTAAGGAGAGGGGATCGGCACAGTATTGATGCAGGGAGGTCATCCTATAGCATTTGAGAGCCGGAAGCTCCTTCCGCACAAGAGGTTGTATTCCATATATGACAAGGAGATGCTAGCCATCATGCATGCATTGGTTAAGTACCAGTAGTATTTGGTAGGCAACAGTTTCAGGGTGAGGAATGATCACAACAGCCTCAAGTCCTTTTTGGAGCATAAGCAGCTACAAGAGAGGCAGCAGAAGTGGATCAGTAAGATCCAAGCATATGACTTTGACATTGAGTATGTCAAAGGTAAGAACAACGTGGTAGCAAATGCCCTTTCACGTAGACCAGCCACGTTGTCTCTTATGAGCTTGTATACAGATTGGAGGGCTCGAATCGAATCTTAGTAGAGTACTCCAAGAACAGATTTTCATGTGAGGTTCTAGATGGGCAGGTGGCAGATGACAGGTACAGGGTGGTCGATGAGATTATCTACTACAAGGACTGGATCTTCTTGACTGAGGGGTCTCAGCTCAAGAAGAAGATACTCCAGGCATCACATGATTCCCCATTGGTAGGACATCAGGGTTTTACCAAAACCTACAGGGCCATTAGGGAGAGGTTCTCATGGAAGGGCCTCAAGGAGGACATACTCCAACACATCCGGGAGTGCGATGTTTGCCATAGGAACAAGGGAGAGATGAGCCATCCCACAGGATTATTGGAGCCTCTTCCCATTCCCGAGGGGAAATGGGAGATTATTTTGATGGATTTCATCACAGGGTTTCCCATGGTATAGGGCAAGGATTGTATCTTTGTCATCATTGATTGACTGACGAAGTACGCACATTTCTTTTCCATATCCGCACACTATACAGTAGCACAGGTGACCGAGCTGTTCTTTAGGGAGATCTTCAGGCTACATGGTCTTCCTAAGACCATCGTCAGTGATAGGGACAACCATTTCATGGGCGGGTTTTGGCAGGAGCTTTTTCGATTGGTGGGGACGAAGTTGACACTGAGTACCAGCTATCACCCACAGATGGATGGACAGGCGGAGATAGTTAACAAGTGGCTAGAGGGCTACTTGCATAACTATGTCAGTGGGCAGTAGTGAGCATGGCTGAAGTGGTTGCATCTGGGGGAGTACTGCTACAATACTTCGCATCACATGTCCATTGGAATGTCACAATTTTATGCCTTATATGGGTATCATCCTTTATCTTTTTTCGACATGATGTTTGGTGATAGAAGGGCTCCTAGAGCCAAGATTTGGATATAAGAGAGTCAGGATATCCTCTGAGCTCTCAAGGATAACATGGCTACATTACAGAACCAACAAAAGTTGTATGCCGATAGGGTCGGGTGGAGAGGTAGTTCGAGGTAGGGGACATGGTCTACCTACAATTACAGCCATATCGACAGTCATCGCTGAAGAAAAAGGGGGATACTGTAATATTCCTAATTAGCTATCACTAATTGGAATATTCAATTTTGTTCGATTTTTGCCTTCTATAGTTATTTGTAAATAAAAAGTGAGGAAGAGGGAACATAACTCACTTTAAAATAAAAAGTCACTTCCTAGGTAGCACAATGTTGTGACTTAAGGGGGAACCAAGGGGGCCAAAGGGGAACATAGAAATGAGGCCGACACAGACACATGGAGGGACTGCGCAGGAATGGAGGAACACATGGCAAGAAGGGGATCACATAGGAGAAAGTGAGCCTAGGGATTGTGGGAGGCAGAGACTATAAAATAGAGAGGAACCCCCTCATTTGGGATCATTCTGGTTATGAGCATTTGTGATAGTCATTTCGACTTAGAGCACATTGGATGTTTAGCTAGTCCGCAGCATTGTTTAGTGCATTGAGTGTCTCCGTTTGGAGGTCTTACCCTTAGCCTCGGGGGACTTCGAGTGCTTGCTCGGGCAAGGCATTTCCATTGGCATTCCAGCAATAGTTTTATCAGCATTTCAGCAGGAGTTTCATCGGCATTTCAGCAGCAGTTTTATCAACGTCTTTGAGGAACTGTGCAGAAACCCAAGGGATGATTTTCGGGGTTCAACCATTTCAGAAAAGCTTTCTGGGTTTTTCTGGGTTTCTTGAGTAGATTCCAATTCCAGAGTTTCAGCGTTTGCTGAGGAGGGGAGCGGACCCAAATCCTCATTAGATTTCTAGTAGTAGTAGGAGCACGATAGTTTTTCAGCAGCGGGGACGCAGATCAGTGTGAGGCCATTCAAGGAAATATTTCTGGGTTTTTCTAGGTTTCTTGAGTAGAGCCTGAATCCAGAGTTTCAGCTTTTTCTGAGGAGGGGAGCATCCCCAAATCATCATTTGTTTTCTAGTAGCATTAGCAACACATTAGCAGCATCCACACAAAGAGCACATTCTTGTCATTCTATGAGTATTTCTTCACTTGCCTTGTGCAAGTCGAGGTGCCATCTGTCTAATCACCTTTTGCACTCATTTATTGCTCAGTATAATAAAATGGCTTAGCATTTCTCGCTACATTTCTTATGTATCTGCTTATATTTCCAGTTTACATTATTATATGCTGTTCCACTGTTATTTTATCATTTCTGGGTTATTATATCATTTTCACATATTTGGTTGGAGTTTTTACTGGGGTTTGAGGAATATTTTGAGTTAGGGATATTACAGTGGTATCAGAGCATAGATCTAGCTCAGCCTATGGAGCTAGCAATCTATGACATCGGGGGAAAAACCATATATCTATTAGAGAGGTCAGAGATACAGAGACACTAGGCGTAGGTTGGAGAATACCTACTGAGAGGGAGATTGTGAACCTGTGGTAGATGTAGAATAGAGAGAGCTAGTAGAGGATGCAGAGCAGATGGCAGACGAGGACGGGAAGAGATTTGAGGATATACTCCTCAAATCAGTGCAGGATCTGTTGAGGCAGATTGAGGTGATGGGGCAGAGATTCATGGTAGTAGAGGCTAGACAGCAAGAGAGCCCACACATTTTTCAGATCGATGAGGGATCAGGTGCATCCCATCACTTGCCAGAGCAGCTTGATACTGCATAGAAGGGGGGCTCACATGTCCCTACACGCTCTACCATGCCCACCTTCTTAGGAGCAGACACGGGAGCCGCATCCCAGCAAGAGGCAGAGCCCGAGCATATGGGCGATTATTTTGCAGAGTACCAGGCCTATGGGCAGGAGTTCAGGGAAGCCCTCTTATTCAGAGATTTTTTTCAGCTCCAGCGAGATAGCATACCTCGCAATCATTACAGAGGGTACCAACATTACCATGATGGCGACACCCACCGTGCAGCGAGTAGATTCCACTTGCCTACATTTGATGGCTCATCAAACAGTTCAGTAAAGTCTTGGGTGGAGAAGCTTGACATTTATTTCCATCTTAACTAGATGTCGGAGGCAGAGGCCATCAAGCTGGCAATGTTTCATTTGGATGGCGAGGCCCGAGATTGGTGGTTTCATGGGATGGTTACATTGGGGCATTCCACAGTGATCTCATATGATGATTTTACCAGGAGACTGATGGAGCGATTTGATCGAAGGGATCCAGAGCAGCATTTCGTTGAGCTAACGAGGCTCAAATAGACAGGGAGCCCAGAGACCTACATTACAGATTTCTTTAGGGTCTCCGTGATGGTGCTAGACCTCTCCATGGCATGGAGGGTCTATAAGTATGTTGAGGGGTTAGCAGAGCCACTTCAGGGTCTAGTCTGATCCACTAGACTAGCTACACTCCAAGACGTTATCAGCAGCACCCGGGACTTACAGGATGTCTTACCTAGGACCTAGACACCTTACCCCCAGAGACAAACTTTCTAGTCTAAGGGGAAGGATGTGAGGATTCCACCTTCAAAGGGGAATCCAGGACGAGAAGAGCTTGACGATGATGCCAGGAGGGAGTTGAAGAAGAATCGGTTGTGCTTCACTTGTCAGGAGCCATGGGCACCAGGACATAGATGTGCTGCTGGTAAAGCACATTTTATTGAGGTCTTCTCCGAGAGAAGTGGAGAAGAGGATGACGAGGAGGATGTGGAGGCAGGAGATAGCCATGCCATATAGGGACCTTTACCAAATCCACCACCAGCAACAGGTGGTGCAACTTTTGCACCCATCGAAGAGGCCCTTGCAGCGTTGCGACAAGTTCCCAAGTATCTGACACTATGCATACGAGGGACAATACGTGGCTAGCACGTATCAGTTTTGGTTGACAGTGGGGCCACCCACAACTTCATCGATGCACAAATGGTTGAGCGGAGAGGTATACAAACATAGAGCTTCGATGGGTTTTCAGTCTTGGTCCTAGGAGATCAAACCATGACATGTGCTCATTATGTTCCAAAGCTTTTAGTGACAATGGGCACCTACACATTAACTGACCACTTTTTTGTGGTAGATATTCCAGACATCAACATGATACTGGGTGTTCAGTGGCTTATCACTCTAGGGAAGTCCACGACAGATTGGAAGACCCTGGAGATGGAGTGGGATGATGAGAAGACAGGGAGGCATGAGAAGATACGGGGACAACACACATATCCACCTTAGACTGTCTCGGCTCATCGGATGGAGGCAGTCTTTCGAAAGGGAAACATAGAGTGGGCAATGGAGCTGCGTGCATTAGAGGCAGGAACTATACGGTAGATAGTACACCCAGAGATACAGTCTATCCTTGATCGGTATGCCATAGTGTTTGGGGAGATTCCATTAGGACAGCTACCAGATCAGGGATTTGAGCACACCATCGAGCGTGAGCAAGGCATACAAGCCGTGATTACCACCCCCTATAGGCACTCCAAGGCCTATTGGGATGAGATTGAGCAGGTTATCCAGGAGATGCTTACATTGCAAGATTTCACGCAACCATTCTTTTGGAGTGTGATGTGTCGGGAGAGGGGATCGACGAAGTATTTATGTAGGGAGGTCACCCTATAGCATTTGAGAGCTGGAAGCTCCTTCTTCACGAGAGGTTGTATTCCATATACAACAAGGAGATGTTGGCCATCATGCATGCATTGGCTAAGTACCAGCAGTATTTGGTAGGCAACAGGTTCATGGTGAGGACTGATCACAACAGCCTCAAGTTCTTTTTGGAGCAGAAGTAGCTACAGGAGAGGCAGCAGAAGTGGATCAGTAAGATCCAAGCATATGAATTTGACATTGAGTATGTCAAAGGTAAGAACAATGTGGTAAAAGATGTCGTTTCACGTATACCAGCCACGTTGTCTCTTATGAGCTTGGATATAGATTGGAGGGCTCGACTCTTAGTAGAGTACTCCAAGGACAGATTTCCATGTGAGGTTCTAGATGGGCAGGTGGTAGATGATAGGTACAGGGTGGTCATTGAGATCATCTACTATAGGGACCAGATCTTCTTGACTGAGGGGTCTAAGCTCAAGAAGAAGATACTCCAAGCATCACATGATTCCCCATTGGCAGGACATCAGGGTTTTACCAAAACCTACAGGGCCATTAGGGAGAGGTTCTCATGGAAGGGCGTCAAGGAGGATGTACTCCAACACATCTGGGAGTGCAATGTTTGCTAGAGGAACAAAGGAGAGATGAGCCATCCCGCAAGATTATTGCAACCTCTTCCCATTCTGGATGGGAAATGGGAGAGTATTTTGATGGATTTCATCACAGGGTTGCCCATGGTACAGGGCAAGGATTGTATCTTTGTCATTGTTGATCGACTAACGAAGTATGCACATTCTTTGCCATATTCGCACACTATACAGTAGCACAGGTTGTCGAGCTGTTCTTCAGGGAGATATTCAGGCTACATGGTCTTCCTAAGACCATCATCAGTGATAGGGACGGTCGTTTCATGGGTGGGTTTTGGCAGGAGCTTTTCTGATTGGTGGGGACGGAGTTGACACCGAGTACCAGCTATCACCCGCAGACAGATGAATAGATGGAGATAGTTAACAAGTGGTTGGAGGGCTACTTGCGTAACTATGTTAGTGGGCAGTAGTGAGCATGGCTGAAGTGGCTGCATCTGGGGGAGTACTGCTACAATACTTCACATCACATGTCCATTGGTATGTCACCATTCTATG